>CAIGRF010044735.1:28137-38903 GCA_903798235.1 Fraxinus ornus | reverse complement strand
CCGTTGATGGTTAAGAATTCTATATATTTTACTACGTACCTACCACAATCACCCCAGAAATAATATAAACAATTGTAAACGAAGTGTGATAACTAATTGAATATGAACAAGTGAATATGTAATTGTAATAAGAAACTACCGAAACGACTTGTTTAGTAGTTTTGGTATTCCTTTCTATAGCAAGAGTATCTGTCTCCAAATCAATGTAGATTTACTTTAAGAATAGCGGGACAACGATACTGGCAGCCTTCAAGTCATCTTTGAGTTGATCGTCTAAAATTCAACCCTTATCAGGATCATACACAGATATTATTGTTTTGCAAAAGTCAATCTCAATTGCAAGCCAATGTTTATGAGCACATACCAGAAAATATACATATTTACAGCTTCCAAATGATGGTTTCGCCTTTGTAATATATTCCTTTAGGTCTATCAGCATTTTGAAATAATCCCCTCCCTCAAGTAAATTAAACATAGCGAAAGTCAACTCGTTATTAAATTGCATGTCCAGTATAACTCTCGAAATGCCCATATACTCCAAAATAGTGCAATATTGAACTAAAATAATTTTGAAAAGGATTGCTATAGTTTTGATTCGAACTCAAAGACTCCCATTTACAAGATGGTGCTTCAACCAACTGAACTACCATAGCATTGAATAGAAGGAAATCACAGTTATATATCCAAATAAATATATACATTACCCAAAAAATTTGAATGCCGGCGAATCCGGCATGAGCGATCGCCGGAGCTCGTCGGGTGTTGGATCCACCGCTGGGTACCAATATTAATTGCATAACCATCATCTTGCAAGTAATGAAGTAACTTCACTCTAGATGTACAAAAAAGGAACCATAGATGTAACAGTCGTTGTCTTCTCCACTTTTGAGTTTTAATAGTCGTTTTCTTTTCTTTAGGTTTTTTTTAATTTTTTAATTAAAGGAGGGTGGTACATCCGACATTTATTAATATACCATCACTTGTTGCGGAGGAATACCATGGTTACATAAGTAAATAATGAAAGTAGTAAATGATGAAGTACTACTTCCCTTACAATGAAAATAAATAATAAAGGGATAATGTAAAACTATATAAAATGAAGTACTACATCCCATACAATAAGAACTAATGCAAATAAAGACAAAAATAAAAATCATACTCTAATGCTAAGCAATCCATATCTATCAATCTGTACAAGTACCCTAATATATCGTGGTAGGTCATCCGTTCCATATATCTGATACTGACGATGATTCCAGCCTTCTGTAGTAAGAGCATTTGCAACCTGATTCCCTTTTCTATGGATGTGGAAAACTATATCTCGTCGAATGATACGATGTCTATGACTGTCTGAGTATGCCCTGAATAGCCCATGGTCCTCCTCCTCGAGTGATGCAGTGAATAGCCACTATAGAATCTGACTAGCTTCAAATGTCTGAAAGACCAAGTCCTCTAGCTAGTAAAATCTCATCAAGAATAGCCATGAGTTCTGCCTCCAACATCATGCATGATCCGTACAAAGCTGAGAAAGCCATAATACAGTTTTCTATATGATCTCTGATGATGCCTTTCCCACACGCAAAACCATCATTGAAACATCCATTAGTATTGATCTTCATATATCCGATTGATAGAGTATGCCACCAAACCAGAATGGGGGATATGAGGAAGGGGGGTCCAAAGGAATACCAAAGATGGGTGCAAGTGTCAAATCCCATCGCCAATGCACAACTCGAAATAGTCTTCCCATATGAAGAAAATGGATCATGCGATAAACCCTCCAAATGATATGGCTCGCCACCATGCGGAGCCCTCTTTGCTTTACGTCATTCTTCTCGGTCCAAAACAACAAAAATATCAGTAGAGGTACGATAGTGCGAATGTGTTCACAACGAACATAATGTCCAGAATACCGTCATCTCTTGAACCTCTGCCAGACTCTCTCTCTCTCTCTCCCAAAATCATAGATATCTGATATTCCCAAAATGCTACCATAACTAATCGAAGATGTTACTGCCAGTGAAGATGTGATTGATAGTCTCAGTCTTGGAACAACACTGGCAACGAGAGGCCAACGAGCCTCCAATCTTCTTCTGAATAGCCACATCTACTAGAATGAGGTCCTGTCATAGTCTCCAACAAAATAATGAGACAGTATTTGGCAAAATGGAGCTCTAGAGTAACCATACGAATCCTGATATTGGCTTCCCGTACGTACGAGATGTCGTGCTGCTACCATCCGATGTATCCCGCCAAACAATGCGATATGAGGCATCTGCACATAAAGGTATAACTTCTATCTGTAATGTTATAAGAAGAGGGAGAACATGTAATAAACGTTCTATATCCTACTTAGTATTATAAAAAAAAATCCTACACCCTCGTAGATGTGTATTGTTGATGTGGGAATAGGGATCCCAACGTGGTTTCATCCATCCAACATTCATGCTATATATGGCTCTATGTGCGGCCCAACTAATTTCTGCCTATTCTAGGTAGGGAAATCTGAGTTAGGAACTACTACAATTGAAGAATGTGTCCCCATACAATACTTATAAGTAAAGATTTGGCCCAAAGTGATCTCTAAGAACAGAACAACCACTACAGCTTCATGGAAAAGGTGTCCACCACATCCTGTAATCTTCTGAAATCTAGACCATCCTCATCGGTAGGAAGGCAAATCTCCTTCCAACTCTGCCAATGTAAACGTCGCGCCTACTCCTTGGAGTCCCACAGGAAACGCGTAAAGATACTCTCAATTTTTTTCAGGGCAACTTTAGGGTCTACATAATCTGAAGAAGATGCAATAGCATGGAAAAAAGTACTAACCTCAGCAAAGTAATACGGCCCCAGGTGACAATAATCTTGAAGCCCAACCTGAGATCCTATTCTTGACCTTTTGGATAAGGTCATCATAAATGAAGCTCCTCTGGCTCCCTTAAATAAAGGGACCTCCAGATAAGTGAAAGGCTGTCTTTGGTGTCGAAATCCAGTCAAAATCTCCAAACGTCTGATCTGACTAATAGATACTCATCTAGGTAGTATAAGTCCGCTCTTGTCCTTGTTCACCAACTAACCAGAGACTCGTTCGTAATACTCCAGACAAACAAGAATCCTCTTGATCTAATATTTCTGGCCATTGGCAAATATGATCATATCATTAGCAAATGAAAAGTGTGAAATAAGAGTACTACCTCCATGTCAATAACAAATACTAGGATATTCCTGAAACCTCTAAGTGAACAAGTGTGAGAAGTAATCTACAGCAATGATGAAAAAGGATTACGAGATAGGATCACCCTGTCTGAGCACATAGATGGTCATTTAGGAGTACAAAAAAATGACACTCCGAGATGCACTGCCTGATCCTATCGATCCAGATTTGATTAAATACAAATGCCTTCAAAACAGAATAAATGAAGCCCCAAAACAAGCAATCATATGCTTTAGTCATGTGTAGTTTCAACATAGTGTTATCCCCTCGCACTCTAGCATCCAAAGTGTGGAGAAGCTCCTAAGCTGATAAGATAGTGTCCCAAATCATGCGGCTAAGGATGAAGCCACTCTATGGAGAAGAGATAATGTGCGGTAGCAGTGTACTCAATCGAGTGTTCATTAGCTTAGTAATAAGTTTATTGAACAATGTGCATAAACTGATGGGTCTGAAGTCGGTCCATCTACAAGCATTATTCTTCTTAGGGAGCAATACAATAGTAGTAGTAGCAAAACACCATGGAAGATGGCCGCTATAAAAAAAATCCAAGAATGCTCTATATACATCGTCATGAATAATGTCCCATCAATGCTAGAAAAATAGGGATGAGAACACATCCGGGCTGGTAACACTGTTAGCATCTAAATTGAAAACCATCTCTCGTACCTTGTGAATCAAAAGAGGGCATTTTAGTGCCAAATTATTATCATCCGTCAAAAGTATGGGGATGATATAGAACGAACGGGGTTCAAAGGCTGTGTAGGAGCGGATGGAAGATCCTGGTAAAATGAAATAGTTGAAGTCTGAATGTCAGCATGAGTAACTAAGACTTCCCTTGCCTATATCGTGAACTATCGCTTGGAAATATCGAGTATTGTGATCTTTCTCACATACCCAACATGAACTTGTCTTTTACTTCCAAAAATCCTCCCCATAGATAAAGTTCGGTTCAAAACTGCCTGAGCATGATGAAGTAAGTCGTGATGCTCCGGTGTAGGATCTCTATCATATATTATCTCTACCTCATCAACCCTGTCCTCAGCATCCCTCACCCATTGAAAAAAATCACCGAACACATGTCGATTCCACCAACGCAGTCCATGTGTTAGCCTGAAGAACTTCTCCCAGAGAGTGGCCATCCCGTTAAGATGAGTAGGGAGTGACCACTTTTGAGAGACAAATGCTGAAAAATCATGATGCTTCGTCCAGACGTTGAGGAATCTAAAATGTCGGAGTCCCAAATCATCATCAGAAACCCATTGAAGTAGTAAAGGGGAATGATCAGATGAAATCCGATTCAAGTGCCTCATTATAAGCTATCGACAAAACTTTGTAGCGGTAGAATTAATGAGTACCATTTCCAATCTCTTCCTAACCTGACCATTAATCAAAGTATACCAATTCCCAAGGAAACTAATGTCCTCCAAACCATAGTCTAACATCAACTCAGAGAAAGAAGTAGTGCATCAATCATGAGTATTATGACCAGTGTTCTCACCATCATGTTTAATAACATTAAAGTCTCTCCCAACTAGCCAAAGAACGTCCATATTGAGGAAAATGTGGTAAAGACCCGCCCACAAATCCTTCCTTATAACAGCATCACATGAAGCATAGACTTGAGTCATATAGATGAGACGTGCTAGTCTGGGATCCTCAACTCTAATGTGAAGGAGCTGGGGATTATCAGCAACAACAGTAACAGTGGTCCCCACATTCCAAAAAAAGCCATATCTTGTTTGAATCATTCTGAACTCCGATTTCAAAATGTAGATATCATCGAATATAATTAAATCTATGCTGAAGTACAAAAGGCTCCAGTATAACCAAAAGATAAATCTGATGAAATTATATAAGTCTCTTCAGGCGCCGATGTGTTGCTACACCTCTCACATTCCATATGATGGCACTCATAGGGACAAGGAATGTGAAGAGGTATCATTTGACTGACTCCTAGTAATCCTCATGCTCGAATGTGTAATATCAGTAGACCTCGGGTGTTTCTTCCGTGTAACATAGATGAAGCCATCATCCTTTGTCCTCCCAGTCATACCAACCAAATCCTCAACAAAGGACATATAGAAAATGCCCTGCTCATGAACCTCAATCTATAATGTGCTCTCCATATCTGACTGCTCAGAGTGTAGAGATGGAATAAGTGAAGCCCTAATAGTTGTATCCTCTAAGTAATCTGGTATCTCTGGTCTCTGGGTCATAACTCCACAAGGGGATCAAAATATGAAGTGAATGCATGCTTGATCTCTGGGGATGGAATTGGAGGGTAAGCAATTCTAGCGCTAACTTGATGATTAACTATACAAATAACCGGTTGAACCGTAGAAAAAGCAAGATGTGATAAAGAACTAATCAGATGAGCAACAGTAATACTAACTGGCCGAGTTGTAGTAAGTGTGGCAATCGCTTGTGAGGCAACTGATGGAGTCTGAGTATATGAAGTACCAACACCTGGAAGAATACTAGTAGCTACCTGAATCCGACGAGGAATCAACGGAGTGTCCAATGTACTATGAGCAAAAGGCAAAATAGAGTCATCCTGATTATGTGAAATGGCTACAACTGGGGGTCACCAAGTGTAGAGGCAACTGTAGACTGATTATAAATACCCGAAGTACTAGCTTCCAATTGATGACTCTCATTGGGCATCCATTAATGTAATAAGTAGGTTTGAGGAACAACTGTGAATAATCATCATCATGCATCAAGTGAATCAATATGTGTGTGGCATCTATGAGGCCTATCATATAATCACCATGAAATCCAAATTTGAGAAAGTTATCACATACCTTTATCGTGGAAGGCTTACGATAGGAAAATTTGCCTACAAGTGTGAACTTGTATGGCATAGAGAGCATCTCTTCTTCATCCTCAGTGAAAAGTACCAAAGGCTCTCCATGATGCATATAAGGCTCCTTAGACACGAGCTTGTGGTCGGTGGATTCTTAGGGTGTCGGAAGACATGACCAGAAGACTTTCTCTGGCTCCTTTCATCCTGAGATATAGCTGGTTTGCCAGAAAAGGCAGCAGCATATGATTTCTTAACCTGAGCATGAGGTGGCTGAATAGCTGGTGTAGTAGGAGCAACTATGGTACCTTGCAATACAATGCGTGATGATACTTACTGTGTATACAATGGGAGAGCGCGTACATGGGGATATATCTTGCAGGCGGTAGGTATGAACCCATGAGTGGACTCATTAGAAGCAATGTGGAAACCCAATGTTTTTCCATGTTCTGAGTGCGTTGGTGATATCCACATCTCCATAAATTGGCCAGAAACTATATCAATCGTTGACTTGGAATTTGTGCCATTGGGAACGAATTTCAAGGTACTATTACCATCGGTTTTAGGTGGAACGGAGGTCTTACCAAGGGTTGTCATGCATTCTGGATTCATTGGTGATGTTATCATGCCCAGAATCTGCCCAAAAGTGAAGAAACCGTAACTTCAATTTTGGGACGGTCAAAGGTAATTTTTTACTGCAAAATTGGATCAATTAGTGTTATAATTCTGCAATTGATTGTGGATCCACTATTGTTTGTCTCTGAATTGTGATATCCATGGACGAATTGATGGAATTAGGCATTATAGCCCCTTCAATTGATTGAGCCGTATTGGATTGAATATGTTGAATATAGGCATTTGTGCTTGGATGATGAATTTGATGGATTGAAGGTATGTCCATCGACGTTTGGCATTGAGTAATCATTCCCCTAAGTTGATTCGAAGATTGAATCAATTTTGAAGCTTCAATTGCAAGAGGATGTAGACCCGCTTGCGGTTAATCTGCTCCGAATTAGATTGCAAGATTCATACAAAATTGTTGAAGACCAATGGGTGGAATAGCTTCACCACAATGAGAGGGTGCTGAATGGAGTGGTCCGCGATCATATGATTTACCACCATCACTGGAACGTGCATCTAAAACTTGCGTGTTGCCTACGTGCAAAAATGGTGGCAGCAATTGTTGATCGGGTGGTTGAGTAGTGTTTGGTGACCATGAGTAGATGCGCCATGATGAGGGGAGTCTACCAGTATATTGGGTTTGGGTTGGGAGTCGCCGAAAATGGAGTTGTCGGCAGTTTTGTGCTATGCGGGAGACTGATTTTGAATAGAAATTTTGGCCAAATCTGCTTAAGTTAGGGTCAATTCTAGGATAGGATGTGTAGAGGCAACGAGGGCTTCAAGGTGGTGTGATGGTCCAGTGGCCATGGTGGTCGGAAAGCTTCGTTTTTGTCCCCTATATGCGACGGCTTGGGTAGGATAAGAGTTCTAAAAAGTGCTCAGTATTAACGATCAACAACTTTCTTTTCTTTAGGGTTGACGGGTATAAAGGGAAAAAAAGAAAATGAAAAGTTTTTTTAAAATGGATAAAACTAGTCAAATGCAAAAAAACTTTCAATTGAGTCAAAAGGACAATTATTGCTATTCTCACAAGTATGCACCTCATATAGAGACTTCTATGCCACAATAGGAATTTCATCTGAGCCAATTGCTTTTTTTCCTACTTATCCTTTGTATAGACACCCTCACTTCTTAGGCATAATTCTTCAAGTGTGAATCATAATTTTATCTTTAATATAGTTTGGCATATCCTCAAGATTCATGCTATGCCTTCCATTAAATAATAGAATAAATTATTCCTCCAAGTTCAATGACCCAAATATTTGTTTATTTTATTCATTTTCCCATTATGTATAAAGATACATAGACATAATTATGTATAAAGATACAGAGACATAATTAGAGCATAATCAAGAATGGAAGGAAAATTTGAATAAGGCTTCCTTTATGCATGTAAAGGATATTTTAAGGAAGGTGCCTTTGTTTTTGCCATCTCTCAATGGGCAATAAAAGTCACAAATACAAAAATAAAGCAGCAGTAAACTTGGAATCTCGAGTCCACGAATATATCCATTATTGTGTACATTCGTTTACAGCAATAAACATTAAGAATAATTAAAATAAATATAGATTTGAAGATTTGAATGTTGAGCAAATAAGCATTCATACCAATCCAAAGCCCGTTCAATTTTTGAAGATTTGAATATTGTGTTTTTTCCTATCGCAAGTGTACGATATCGTAACAAGTAATATAATAGACCTCTGAGTCCAAATTATCATTTCCACAAGCACTATACTTTAGAACTTAATTAGATATTTCTAACTCCTATTTGATTAAAGTAGACAAAGAATTATATGTTGTGAATTTTAGATCTTAACAGTTGAAATTAATTAAAATGTACATAAAAAAATGGTTGAGAAGTCAAATAATGAACGGATATTATGGCTGAACAATTTCACATATTGATCACCTTTAAGTCTTAATTCAATATTTAAGAGTCTAATGTAGTATTCGATCGAATTCTTCTATGGTATTCAATTTACGTCTCCCGAGTTCTCATTGAGCCTATTTAACTAATACAATCTCATATCTCTATATGAATCTACCTTAGTTAAACGAAATATTGGTTCTAAGAATTCATATGATGATCGCAATATTTAGTATAGGTATCTCTACACGTTATACTAATATACTGGATTTTACTATATGGTTTAAATCTCAAACTCACCTCTCGATTCGTAAAAGATTCATAAAATCATCAAATTAGTGATCAAGTAATTCAATGTATTAAATTCATAGCAAAATCAATACATGTACGATAAAATACCAAGAACCTTAAATAAAAGAAATAAAAGGGTCTCAAATAGATTATATTGTTCGTTCTAATATAAAATTTAGCTACTCATAAAGATGGAAGAAGAAAAACACGAAGTTATTGAATACATCATCGGGTTTTGAATAACCATGTAGAAAAGGAAATTAATTTTACACCAAGATCTTCTTCATCTTCAATTCAATGCTTCAAAACTTGAGTTTCTTGATAAATTTCTCCATTGAATTGCATTCTCCAATCTCTCGTTGTATTCTCTTTCTCTCAATGTGTGCTCTCCCTCAAATTGTGTGAAACTCTTGTATTTACACTCCCTCCACATTTGTGTCCAATGTAAAATTTTTATGGGCTTCAAAACGGACAAAAAATGGGCCCTAAATGCACCCATCTGGTGCCTCGCCAACAGGGGAATGGCGCCGCTATGCCGCGAAGACAGAGTGAAACTAGACTACACTTTCTTTAGTATTTTCATCATAATTTTCTCTCCTGATATCCGATTGAGGTGATTCAAATTGGATTGTAAATATAACTCAAAAGGATACAGCTGTACTAGAAATATCTGTTTTTCAATTCGAACTTTTACTAGGCCAAAAATGGGTCTCAATCTCCGGCTGAAAATCTGGAACATCTTTGTGCGGTTAAAAATTGATTTGTGAACATATTTTGGTCATTTTTCACTCATTTTGGCTTCTAATTGCATCCATTTGACCCCTAGTATTCTCGAATCTTCATCGTGAGCTTCGGCACAACTTTTGAGTATTTACAATTTAGTCCCCAAACTTTGGGTATTGCCCATTTTTTCGCCAATTTTCACTTCGTTCTTTCAAATTCACTTACATTCACCAAGTTTCATCTAATAACACATTATATAATAAATTAGGCTATACTTTCATTAAAAAATTACGAAATATCAATATTTAAGAACTCGAATAAGTGTATAAAATACACTTATCAAACACCCCCAAACTTAAACATTTGTTTATCCTCAAACAAAATCGTAAATTAACTTAATAAACACACAAACATGCAAAAGATTTTAGTTGGATAACCTACCATTCCGTCTCATGATTGAAATCATTGTATTAAATCTATAAACAGGTTCGAGGTCACATTACCAAAATCAATATCTAATTTTCTAATGCAAAACTGATATGTGTGTATCTGTGTGAAGAATTAAGTAAAAAATACTATAAATTTATGAGTTGTTTCGATTCCCGACCTTAGATGGTCAAATTTTTACTTTCATCATTCATAAAATCGCACACCCCCAAATTTATTCCTTTTTTTTTTACTCATTTCCCAATGTGTGATCTAAGGTTGAATCTTTATACCAACTCCTCACCCTCTTTAGTTTAGATGGATCTCACTAATTGCAAGTCGATATTTCAACAAATAAGGATTCTCCAAATTTTGATTACTTCAACCTCAAGACTCAACTGGCTAATAATTCCCTGTCAAAAATCTAACTTTCTCAAATAAATATATGAGACGTAATCAATGTATAATAATTTTTTTTTATCTTATGTGCATATTTCTCTCTATTAATATTTCTAAATGACACTTGTAGTGAGTTTTAGGCCGATAACTTCCAAATCAGATGAATATAGGACACCACTTTTTATATATCCTTGCAGATTTAATCACTCGAATTATAAATGCTACAAAGAGACGTTTTACAATGAGATAGTTTTTCTCTCTCTCTTTTTTTTTTTTCTCTTATTTCCCTTCAACCTATTACGCATATAAACTGATAAGTGTGTTTTTACACACTTATTTAGCACTTTTCACATTTAATTAGAATTGAAATTGAGTTGATTTCTACGCATAATTGTGTAATTTGTATGTTTGTAGGCTTAAA
>CAIGRF010044625.1:78690-100614 GCA_903798235.1 Fraxinus ornus | reverse complement strand
ATGCGAACCTCCACCCCCACCCCCACCCACCAGCCCGCCCAACATTATTTAGTGCAAATAGTGGCGGTGGCTCATTCATGTGAAGATTCAACCACCACTCATTCAACTAATCTGAAGCCATATGCTTTGTCAAAATATGGGACAAAGTGTGCTGAGAAACTTGAACGTGCGAGTGGTGGGCTCTGGTGAGAAAATCCTCGTTTTAGCCCATGGCTTCGGCACTGATCAATCCGCATGGCAGCGCATTCTGCCCTTTTTCTTGCGCGATTATCGTATCGTGCTCTATGACCTCGTCTGTGCCGGTAGTGTTAACCCGGATTTATTTGATTTCCGCCGTTACACCTCCCTTGACGCGCATGTCGATGACCTCCTCGACATCCTTGACGCACTTGGGGTCAACCAGTGCGCCCATGTCGGCCACTCCGTCTCGGCCATGATCGGGATTCTCGCCGCCATTAAACGCCCTGAGCTCTTCACTAAGCTTATCCTCATCGGTGCCTCTCCAAGGTAAATACAATAAAGTAGCTAAATACCTTGATTCTATATGCATGTTTTTCATTTGTTTTGCCGGAGAAAAAAAAAAAAAGGAAATGTTGAAGGGGGTTTTTTCTAGGCCAAAGATGGGAATCTTTGTGTCTTTTCTTGTTTTAATTCAATTCCCATAAAGTGGTGTCACAATTTTCAAACATGAAATTCATGATTATTTGACCAAATTGATCGAAATTAATCATGAATTCTATATTCTCGAGACTTCAACCTATGTATTTCCAGGTTCTTGAATGATAAAGACTACCACGGCGGATTCGAATACGGAGAAATTGAGAAACTGTTCTCCGCAATGGAGGCCAATTACGAGGCGTGGGTCAATGGGTTTGCGCCGCTGGCGGTGGGGGCAGACGTTCCGGCGGCCGTTCAAGAATTCAGCCGCACTTTGTTCAATATGAGGCCAGACATATCGCTGTTCGTCTCTCGCACGGTATTTAACAGTGATCTAAGGGGTGTACTAGGCCTAGTAAAAGTGCCATGTTCAATAATTCAGACCGCCAAGGATGTATCTGTCCCCACATCGGTGGCGATGTACCTAAAGAACCACCTCGGAGGGCGGAGCACGGTGCACATGTTGAACGTGGAGGGGCATTTGCCTCACCTGAGTGCACCCAGTTTGTTGGCTCAAGAACTCCGGCGAGCTCTATCCCGGTGAGGTGAAGTTGGTCCATTAGTTGTATTGCAACGCATGGGAATATATGTTAACGTGGCGAATATGTTGTGGACATGAATCATATCTAGCACTTGGGATTATCTGATTTTTGCAGAAAGGAATAAGAATCTTCACGTGACTTTCACGTGTTGCTTCCCCCTTTTTTGGTTTATTGTTTCTCTACTTTTCTTTCTTTCTTCGTTTCTACCCTATTAGCTTTACATTTTTGACTTTCAGCTTTATTTGGCATATATAGTAGATAAGATTGAAGTTTTGCCGACTTAAAAGTGGACACATCAACGTATAGACAATTCCCAAAAATAAGACAATTTTGAAGCCTAGCCATGTTTGTCTTTATTTTTGTATGTACTCATTCTGACACAATAAAATAATCTAAGTTAAAGTCAAACAATTAATATTAATCACATCTTTTTGGGTCCTACAACTTTTGAGTCACACATTTCAAAAACTTCTATCACAATCTATTAAAAATTTAATTTTATCTCCATCTAAAACTCTCTATATGAAGAATATAATAAAATTACATATTTTGTTCCTAAAATTTGGTGAGAAACATGAAACAATCAACTTTTGATTAGCTGTACATAAAAATATAAATAAAACAAAGTATTGTCAACTTTACCCATCAAAAAATAGTATGCGCATCTAAAGTGAGGAAATATAATACTAATATGAAAATAAAAGCGAAGGCTGAGGATTGAAAAATTCAATTTTCAAGGTTGGGGACGAATCTTCCATGCTTGCTAAAAGCTAAGAACTAATTATACCAATTTTTCTAAGAAATATAATAAAAATTCGGATGGGAAGAGTTCATAAATCAGGTATTAACTTTGACAATTGCAAAAATCAGGTGTTAAGTTTCAATATTTATTATTAATTAATATTAATTAGTTAAAAATTAATTTTTGTTCACAGTTATTTTGTAGGTCACAAATTTCCAAATTAATTGGTCACATATTTTTTTAATAGTCGTTGGTCACAAATCAAAATTTATAGGTCACACGGTCATATATTTCCAAATTAGTTGGTCACAGATTTTTTCACGATCACGGATTATATAATTTTAGGTCACGGATAACAAAATGAACAAAATGATTGGTCATGGATTATTGAATTTTAAGGTCACAGATTATATTTTTAGTCACAGAAAACCAAAATCACTAGATTTTCCACCTGCACCACCGTTGACTGCCACCACCATTTTCAACCCACCACATCAAGTAAATACCACCGCCGTCCTACCTAGATCCNCCACATCAAGTAAATACCACCGCCGTCCTACCTAGATCCACCGCACAACCATCACCACACAACCTCACCAACACCACCCAAATCACCACTGCCAAGATCAAAATATCTGACCCAGTTTGATGAAGAAGCCAATGCTGAAATTGACCAGATAGGAGAAAATGCCCTCAGAGAATTGGATGAAGTCGGAGCCAGGGTCTGTCGAACTACATTTTTATAAAATGCGTAGAAAAAGTATACCTTTTAAGAAATTCCATCTATCAATAACTGGATTTTGTTCATTTGTTGAGCAGATAATGGAAAATATTGAGAGTCAGATGCAAGCCTTTTAAGAATCTACGGAGTTGAACAAATTGGAGATTGAGAAGAATGAACAAACGGTAACAGACTTTGAAGACCAAATTCAGAGATACAGAAATTGACAGAACATTTTTCGGATCTGCTGGTTTCTCGTTCGCGACGCCGACAGTGAGGAGAATGGAGGAGAGGAGAGAGAAGGGGAGGAGGAGACGGCGGTCGGCGGCAGTGGTGGATGAATCACCGTTGTGAGAGAAAGGGGGTGGCGGCGACGGGCGGTGGATTCGGCGGGTGAGAGGGAGGAGAGAAATAAAATGGATTAATGTAGGGTTTGGATAGATCTAGGGTTTTATATATAAAATAAAATACCTGATTTTTGAATAAATAAACTTATAGATCTAGGGTTTTATATATAAAATAAAATAACTTATTTTTGAATAAATAAACTTTAAACCTGAATTTTAAAAACTCACAACTTAACTCCTGATTTTTGGTAATTTTCCCAATTCGAAACCTAATCCTCCATCTCCATGCAAAACAAAGAGACATCTATGAATGGGCTACAAACCAACTTTTTTGTCCATAAGCTAAAGCCATAAATTATTGGGAGAATGCATCCAAGGTCACAAATCTTTCTTTTTCTCGCAAATTTTAAAAAAAATTTAGTTTGTGTCACCCATAGTTGCACCAAAAGGAAAAATGGATAATTTTCCTCTATTTAATTGTTAGTTGACTAAAATATTAGATTTTGGTATATTTTGACAAAAATTTTAAAAATGTAAATTTACATTTTTTTTTTACTAAAAACAAATCATAATAATTAAATAAAAAGATAAAAGCCAAAACAACACGCCCTTCTCCTTCTTCCCCAACTCCTGTCTAAACCCCTTGCTCCAAAATCAAAACCAAAACCACCATCACCCAGCGGACGGCCTCCACTACTACCCAATTAGTTTAACTTTTGTGTAGTAGGCATAGTGACCCAAATTCTTCTTATTCATTGTATATTTACACGTGTTAGTTGAACCATTGTAAAATATCAAAGAGTAGAAAATACATATATAGTTTTTTCTCTCAATATTGCTCTGCAATTCCATTTTCTCTACTGTTACATTGCCGAACTTTCTCTTTACTTTTCTTATATGGTATCAGAGCCATAGCTATGGCTAACAATCAAAACTCTACTATGGATACAAAAAATTCGAATGCAAGCACAAAGCAAAATGTTAACGCTAACCCAATGCCAAACATTCATCATACTTCAAATTCTAATGATCTTACTCATCTCTGCAGTCCCTACTATATTGGAGGAAATGAAAATTTAGGAACAACACAAGTCACTCATGTGCTTAACAATACCAATACCAACTATTATGCTTGGGCGAGGTCAATAAAAAGAGCACTTCGAATTAAGAACAAACTCAGTTTCATCGATGGGAGCCTTTTTTTAGCCAATAGATTCCAACAATTTTACACTGGCTACGTTGCAACGAGATTAAATCCTACAAAAACACGAGGTCTCGATTTCACTATGAAACAAGTATTGAAATATCATAGATGACTAGTCTGGGCTGAATGAGTGAAATGATGCAAACTGAACACTAAATTCGAAAAATGGCAGTTATATGTTTAAAACGTTTATGTGCCATTTTAAGTGAAGGGTCGATTTCAGTGGGAGACATGCTATGATTTGTATACCTAAAATGACAGTCATACTTGTAAAATGATATTATGTCGTTTTGGGTAATAGGGTCTCGATTTCACTTGTGCATATTGAACGATCACACATGCTATATTTTTTTATACCCTACCCCCTAAATGGTACCCAAAATGACAACATGTCGTTTTAGGTCAAGGAGTTTCAAATTCACTCCAAAATTAGTAAAATAGTGTTTTGAGCATCATTTAAGACTTCTACATGTTGAACAATTACATGTTTTTCTTTTTTGTAATCCCTATACTCTAAAACCTAAACGGCACCCTTTAGTTTAAGATGATCAAATGTCGTTTGGGGTCACATGATATCAATTTCACTTTGAAACGAGTAAAACAATTTGAAACATCACATATGACTCGTACACATTGAATGACTACACATGATATGTTTTGGATATCATACTTGCTACTTACGTTTTTCTTTATTGTCAAGTGTAGGGTAGCTTACTACCAGATTATGGAGTGATTTACTATAGTTTGAACAAATGTGTCGACCGCAACGTCGAAATACAGTTAAGATTTTCATCTATAAACTTTCATGTTGTTACGAACGTGAACGAACCGAAACGTACACTAAATGAGTAGAAACGTCAATCATACGTTTAAAACAACCAGATGCCATTTTGGGTCACAGGGTCTTGATTTCACTCAAAAACTAGTTGATTATAGTTTGAAACATTTTAGAAAACTTGTACATGTTGAATTAGTTAATTTGTTGAGTATCTTATCTCACAATTGGAATATAATGGAATTTGTATTACTTACATTTATTCGTAGTGAAGTAGAGTATAAGTTATGGAACAATAGTGCTGGTCACTATCGGATGAACTTTGTATCGAACTTGCTGTTCAGATATGGCAAAAACTTAAATTCGTTTAATTTTCATATAAATATAAGTAAATATAAAGTGAAATAAACACGAAACTAGTTGAAATGGCAACTAGCCATTTAAAATGTCAGCATGTCATTTTAGATCACACAGTCTTGATTTCACTTTAAAACTATTCGATCATATTTTTGAATATTTGAAAAGACTTATATAAGTTAAAACAAACTAACTTTTTTTTTTTTTTTGAATATCTTATCTACAATTGAAATATAAAGGAATTTAGAATACTTATCTTCATTCATAGTGAAGACTAGTATAATTTACTCAAGAAACAATGTTGTTGATCACTATCGAGTGAATTTTATATTTATTTATTTTATCGATCTTGAAAGTTTAATGTTGTTTATCGATTTTACTCTAAATAGAGTGAAATTTCTTCTACTTTCATTTTCATGTGGGTACGAGAGAATATAAAGTGAAAAAACATAAAATTAGTTAAAATGTCATCAAATCGTTTATAACAATAGAATGTCCTTACAGTTACAAATAGGGCTGTGTCCAAATATAATTATGGAACCGTTCAGGTTCGGTTCTGTTCCTTTCGGTTCCATGTCATAATTAATTTTTTTAACATTTACAACAACACTACATAAATATAACTAATGACATTTCATTCATAACTTTTACAAATTAACGTAACTCAATTCAAAAATATATAAATAACTAGCTGTCGAATAACATTAATTCAATGCATACAAATACCAAAAAGTAGATATTAATATTAAAATGTCGGTGATCCATATTAAAAAATTGAGGCCCAAGGCTTAAAATTATGAAATGATCTGATTTAATTAATTAATTTGTTAATTTATTTTAAAAAAATAAAAAAATTTAATTAAATAAATAAAAAAATTATTTAGTTTCGGGTCTCATTCGATTTTTCGGTTCTTGGCCTAGACCCGAGACCCGATCCATACCCATCGGTTCTCGATTCAGGTACCCGTTCGGGTATTTAACTTGTGAAGAACCGTTCGGTTCGGTTCGGTTCGGTTCAGGTTCGGTTCGGTCCAGTTCGGTTCGAGACTTTTGGACACCCCTAGTTACGAACTCTAAATTTCGTTCCAAATATAATTAAAAACATATTTTTCATTAATTTCCATGTGGATACGAGGGAACATAAAATGAAACAAATACAAAAATTTTTAAACGGTACTTAGTTGTTTAAAAAGGCATGCTGAATATTTACACGTTTTTCTGTTTTGTAAACCATATATCCTAAAATCTAAACCATATACCTTAAAACCTAAACTCAAAACGGCCGTTTGGGGTCATGGAGTATCAATTTCACTCTGAAACTATTAAAACGGTGCTTGAAATATCATACATGACTCATTCATATTGAACGACTACACGTGTTATGTTGGATATCATACTTGCTATTTTGTTTTTCTTTATTGTCAAGTGTAGTGTAGTTTATTACTAGATTATAGAGTGACTCACTATAATTTGAACAAATATGTTGATCGCAACGTCGAAATATAGTTCAAACTCTCACCCCTAAATTGTCATGTGGTTATGTGTGTGAATGAACGTAAACGAACACTAAATGAGTAGAAATGTCAGTTATACGTTTAAAACGACCAGATGCCGTCTTGGATCATGGGGTATCGATTTACTTCAAAATTAGTAAAATATGATTTGAAACATCATACATGACTCGTACACATTGAACGACTACACGTGCTATGTTTTCGATACCATATTTGAACAAATGCGTAGACCACAACGTCGAATATAGTTAAGGCTTCAATCTCTAAACTTTCAAGTGGTTACGAAGTCAATGAACAGAAACGAACACTAAATGAGTAGAAACGTTAGACATACATTAAAAATGACCATATGCCATTTTGGTTCGAAAAAACAGTACTGCTATCATAGTTACCAAAAACGTGGTCAAAATAGCTATCAGGATTTATCAAAATCATCAAATCAAGATTAAATTCAGTAATTAACATCCATCCTTCCATAACAAATGTGAATGAATATAAAAGAACACTAAATGAGTAGAAACGTCAACCATACATTTAAAAAGATCAGACGTTTTAGGTCACATGGTTTCGATTTCACTCAAAAACTAGTCGATCATAGTTTGAAACATTTTAAAAGACTTGTACATGTTGAATTAGCTAATTTGTTGAGTATCTTATCTCACAATTGGAATATAATGAAATTTGTATTACTTACCTTTATTGGTAGTGAAGTAGAGTGTAAGTTACTTACGGAACAATAGTGTTNTTAATTAGTTAATTTATTTAGAAAAAAATAAAATAATTTAATTAATTCAATAAATAAAATAAAAAAATTATTTAGTTTTGGTTCTTGGTCTAGACCCGAGACCCGACCCATACCCATCGGTTCTCGATTCGGGTACCCGTTCGGGTATTTAACTTGTGAAGAACCGTTCGGTTCGGTTCGGTTCGGTTCAGGTTCGGTTCGGTCCAGTTCGGTTCGAGACTTTTGGACACCCCTAGTTACGAACTCTAAATTTCGTTCCAAATATAATTAAAAACATATTTTTCATTAATTTCCATGTGGATACGAGGGAACATAAAATGAAACAAATACAAAAATTTTTAAACGGTACTTAGTTGTTTAAAAAGGCATGCTGAATATTTACACGTTTTTCTGTTTTGTAAACCATATATCCTAAAATCTAAACCATATACCTTAAAACCTAAACTCAAAACGGCCGTTTGGGGTCATGGAGTATCAATTTCACTCTGAAACTATTAAAACGGTGCTTGAAATATCATACATGACTCATTCATATTGAACGACTACACGTGTTATGTTGGATATCATACTTGCTATTTTGTTTTTCTTTATTGTCAAGTGTAGTGTAGTTTATTACTAGATTATAGAGTGACTCACTATAATTTGAACAAATATGTTGATCGCAACGTCGAAATATAGTTCAAACTCTCACCCCTAAATTGTCATGTGGTTATGTGTGTGAATGAACGTAAACGAACACTAAATGAGTAGAAATGTCAGTTATACGTTTAAAACGACCAGATGCCGTCTTGGATCATGGGGTATCGATTTACTTCAAAATTAGTAAAATATGATTTGAAACATCATACATGACTCGTACACATTGAACGACTACACGTGCTATGTTTTCGATACCATATTTGAACAAATGCGTAGACCACAACGTCGAATATAGTTAAAGCTTCAATCTCTAAACTTTCAAGTGGTTACGAAGTCAATGAACAGAAACGAACACTAAATGAGTAGAAACGTTAGCCATACATTAAAAATGACCATATGCCATTTTGGTTCGAAAAAACAGTACTGCTATCATAGTTACCAAAAACGTGGTCAAAATAGCTATCAGGATTTATCAAAATCATCAAATCAAGATTAAATTCAGTAATTAACATCCATCCTTCCATAACAAATGTGAATGAATATAAAAGAACACTAAATGAGTAGAAACGTCAACCATACATTTAAAAAGATCAGACGTTTTAGGTCACATGGTTTCGATTTCACTCAAAAACTAGTCGATCATAGTTTGAAACATTTTAAAAGACTTGTACATGTTGAATTAGCTAATTTGTTGAGTATCTTATCTCACAATTGGAATATAATGAAATTTGTATTACTTACCTTTATTGGTAGTGAAGTAGAGTGTAAGTTACTTACGGAACAATAGTGTTGGTTACCATCGGATGAACTTTGTATCTAACTTGTTGTTCAAATATGGTAAAAACTTGAATTCGTTTAATTTTTATATAAATATAAGTGAATATAAAGTGAAATGAATATAAAACTAGTTGAAAGACAACTAGCCATTTATAATATCATCATGTCATTTTGGGTCACACAATCTGGATTTCACTTTAAAACTATTTGATCATATTTTTTGAGTATTTTAAAAGATTTATAAGTTAAATAAACTATTTTTTGAGTATCTTATCTATAATTGAAATATAATGAAATTTAGAATATTTACCTTCATTCATAGTGAAGACTAGTATAGTTTACTAATGGAACAATGTTGTTGATCACTATCGGGTGATTTTTTTTTTTTTTTTTTTTTATCAATCTTGAAAGTTTATTGTTGTTTATCGATTTTACTCTAAATATAATGAGAATTTCACTACTTTCATTTTTTTTTATATGGGTACAAGAGNACAAATACAAAATTAGTTAAAACGTCATCAAATCATTTATAACGATAGCATGTCATTTTGGTTATGAACTCTAAAACATGTTTTCATTAATTTTCATGTGGATACGATGGAACATAAAGTGAAATAAATAAAAAATTTGTTAAAACATCACTTAGTCATTTAAAAAAGCAGCATGTCATTTTGTTGTTGATTTTAAATAGAGTATGAAAAGCGAGAATGAAAGTGAGAATTCATGTTATGGGATTTTGGTAAAATTTGGTTTGAAATCGGACATTTTAGACATTTCAAATGAAGGGTATTTATGACTTTTAATACATGATAAAATAGTTAAAAGGTTATTTTACCAAACTATAGACTATTTTACCAAATATTATTGTTCACTAGGCTTTTTAACCAAATTCCCATGAATGTAATTACAGTTTGGGTATTAACTCCCAGCTAATCATTTACGAATTTGCAAGTTGAAGTGAAGCTGATTTTAGTTAATTTTATTTGGTTTTGATTGAAGTACAGCTCGATCATTACATAAGGGTAGAAATAATTTTGGCGAACATCATCCGCTTCAATTCAAGATCCTGAGCACTGGGGATAATCTCCTTACCGTTTCGAGGAAGATGGGAGGCCAAAATCTAGAGGTGGGTATGAGCGGATGACGAGAGCTGGTAAACCAGCAGATTTGAACATGGTGGTGTTGGTATTAGGTGGGCGTTGGTGGCGATTGATCACTGGGTAGTTGCGGTTTTGATTTTTGAGGCAAGGGGTTGGATGGGGAGTGGGAAAGGAAATGGGTTGGTCGTTTTGGTTATTTAATTATTATAATTGTGTTTTTTGTGAAATATATAAATTTATCATTTTACCAAAATTGATCAAAATATATGAAAGTCCACTATTCTGATCAACCAATGGTGAAATAGATGGATGCTATCATTTTGTCCTTGTAGTATTATTTAAACCGTGAGTGACAAAAATTAAAAGTTTGAGTAAAGTTTGCAAAAAAAAAAAGGAAGACAGAAAGAAAGAATTGGGACTGCGACTACAATTCTCCCTAAATTATATTTGATTTAAGTTCCAATATCATATATATAATTTATTAAGACCCCGGGAGGTTTGGAGGTCATCCAAACGTGACCCAAAGGCAATACGTAATAGTTTCATGTTGCTGAGGTTGAATTTCATCAGGATTAGCAGTTGATCTTTCAAGTACTCAGTTACCGAGAAACATCATACTATGGGTTGGACGAGCAATACAAGTGGAGTATGGTAAGAGTACTCTATATAAAATATCACTTATGTGGATGCGAATTTAACGATTTTATAAGAATTTTACTTAGACAAATTCTCTAACACATTTGCAGAATTCAAGAGAGTTTAGGCCAGAATAATAACACAAAAGAAAATTAAATTTGATATGAGAAATAATGTGTTAGATCTATTATCTAGGCTTACAATAACGACTAACAGTTCAAAACATTACATTTACTGATTAGCCAATGAGTCTAATATGGTTTATTAAGAAATGTTCAAAGCGAAAACTACCTATCATGATGTTTTATCTTTCTAATAGTGCTCATCTCTTTTCTTGTTCTAATTTCTTCCATTCATACGAAGGATTATTGGAATTTAATGGTTTTTAATAAATATGACTTAATGATTTTAATAGATGTGAAATGTAAAACTCTTCATGGGGTGCAATTAATGATTAGGCACGACTTTTCAAATACTGCATGTAATATTGAAGAGACGTGATTTTTTTTATTGAGTGAAACTATTTAAAAATAGGCATAATGAATAGTCGTGAACCTTTGTATAGCATGCGATCTTCAAGGTCGAATCATATTCCAATATTAAATAGTGTGATCTAATAATCCAAATTAATTTATGCCAAAAGGTGCATCTATTAAGAAAAGACATATTGAATCCATAAATTGAACTTATTCCATTCCATATTCTTGATCCCAAATCAATTCAAATAAATTAATTTCTTTCTCAAATTAAGTTAAAATAATTTTTAGATTATTTTCGAGTTTTAATATTCAATATCATCCGATTTACTAGAGTACAGTCTAGTTTTAATTCGTCTTACAAAATTAATATATGTTATATATAAATTTTGAAAGAAGTGTTGCATTTTGGGACATTGGTGTCTATTTCATCTTGTTAGCGTTTGTGTAAGGTGAAGTATATTTTAATGATATTTGCAAACGAATACCTCGCTTTATTTTTCCTTCTAATATGTGCATTTTCTATAAGTTTTTAGTTTGCTCATTTTCATGTACGTATATTGGTTTCGATAAGTTGAAATTTTATTCGATAATTTGTATCGTGATTTGATCGTATTTGCTCGTATGTATAATTAACACAATATAAATTAGGCACAAATTTTATGAATAATAGCTTGATTAATTATCTTTTACAAGGAAAGAAATGCAAGAATCCAAAATCATCTCTCATTTCGTGGTTTTTTTTTTTTTTTTTTTTTTTTTAAATCTTTGTTCTTCATGAAAATATCGATTGTAAACGATCCTAAAACCTAGACTAGTCGTATAAATATTTTCTTGAGGATATAATTAAATCTATTTTTGCTTTAAACTCTTTGAACAGATAAAATAATAAAAAAGAAAAGAAAAGAAAAGAAAAATTGATCTAAATATGCACGTAGAGAAGGTATTGAAAAAAGGGAAAAACTATATGTACAGAATTTTTTTTTACCGATGTTTAACACTCACTCACATGTGTGGAGTCCACCAGAATGAAAAATGAAAATGATGGTGTTATGTAGAACATGCTTATATACATGAAGCATGGTTCTTGAAAAAATGCCTACACTAGTTAGCTATGTATGCTTATAATCAAGAAGTTGAAAATTGCTAACAAAGGTGAGCGTATTAAAGTTTCAAGGTGTGTACAGGGGCCACATGGTCTCCCCCTATAACAATTGGACACCTATCCTCATTATTGTATAATGCCATGTGGTCGTGTACAAATGGAATAATCCAAGTTTCAATCACTTGATCAGTTCTAGGCCTTGTTTGGTACGGATTAAAATCATATTTTAATCTAAGTCAAAGTCAAATAATCAATATTAACCACATCTTTCATAGGTCCCACAACTTTTTAACCACACATTTCAAACATTTCTATCACAGTTTATTAAAAATCTAATTTTAATCATCACAAAACACTCTCTTACACTTATAAAATAGGTCATGTAGGATGAGTCCAAGTGCATGCGAATGAAGGACATGACATTTAGCTTTTGTAACAAATTAACCTATTAGGTTAGATATTTGTCTTCTAAAATAAAATGTATAAAAGCTCAATTAAGTTCACATAAGCAAAGTTTTGGGTCATGGTGACACATTTTCTAAGCTTACATTGCTTATCGATAAGGATTCTTAATTTTGTTTAGCTTCCATCACCACCACCATGATTGAAATTAGATTATTTTTATTTTATCTTAATTCTAATTAACTATTTTAATACAACTAAAATTCATAATATTAGTTAAATGATTACAATTCTTATTAAATTATCAAATATTTGAGATTTATGTGTATAAACCGAATGTCTTTTCATCAACCAAAGGAAAATGATAAAGCTAACAGAATACATCTGAAAGTATTTAGTTCGACTCCATGGAGCATAATTGGTAAATTGCACACAAGGCCCTTAATATTGAAGACAATACACTTAGATCCCTATTCTTTTTTGAACGATCATATCCCCAAACTTTAAGAAATTAGTGGACATATTGAACCGACAGAATTGTCATTAAATCTTTTAAAAAATAAAAAATAAAAAAAATCTATATAAGGATATATTGACTAGTTACATTTTGAAATTGCTTGTTCAATTTTGAATTGAATAAGGAAAAAATATTAATTGGCATCTTTGTAGAGTGAAACCTCGATAAATGAATGTATTATAAATTAATAATCTCGTTTAAATAATAATTTTTTTTAATCCTAACTTGGGCAAGTGTACTAAATTAATAACCCCGATAAATACATAAGATAATAATTTTATTTTTTTAGATCATTTCATACCCAATAAANTTTTTTTTTTTTTTTTTTTTTAAATCTTTGTTCTTCATGAAAATATCGATTGTAAACGATCCTAAAACCTAGACTAGTCGTATAAATATTTTCTTGAGGATATAATTAAATCTATTTTTGCTTTAAACTCTTTGAACAGATAAAATAATAAAAAAGAAAAGAAAAGAAAAGAAAAATTGATCTAAATATGCACGTAGAGAAGGTATTGAAAAAAGGGAAAAACTATATGTACAGAATTTTTTTTTACCGATGTTTAACACTCACTCACATGTGTGGAGTCCACCAGAATGAAAAATGAAAATGATGGTGTTATGTAGAACATGCTTATATACATGAAGCATGGTTCTTGAAAAAATGCCTACACTAGTTAGCTATGTATGCTTATAATCAAGAAGTTGAAAATTGCTAACAAAGGTGAGCGTATTAAAGTTTCAAGGTGTGTACAGGGGCCACATGGTCTCCCCCTATAACAATTGGACACCTATCCTCATTATTGTATAATGCCATGTGGTCGTGTACAAATGGAATAATCCAAGTTTCAATCACTTGATCAGTTCTAGGCCTTGTTTGGTACGGATTAAAATCATATTTTAATCTAAGTCAAAGTCAAATAATCAATATTAACCACATCTTTCATAGGTCCCACAACTTTTTAACCACACATTTCAAACATTTCTATCACAGTTTATTAAAAATCTAATTTTAATCATCACAAAACACTCTCTTACACTTATAAAATAGGTCATGTAGGATGAGTCCAAGTGCATGCGAATGAAGGACATGACATTTAGCTTTTGTAACAAATTAACCTATTAGGTTAGATATTTGTCTTCTAAAATAAAATGTATAAAAGCTCAATTAAGTTCACATAAGCAAAGTTTTGGGTCATGGTGACACATTTTCTAAGCTTACATTGCTTATCGATAAGGATTCTTAATTTTGTTTAGCTTCCATCACCACCACCATGATTGAAATTAGATTATTTTTATTTTATCTTAATTCTAATTAACTATTTTAATACAACTAAAATTCATAATATTAGTTAAATGATTACAATTCTTATTAAATTATCAAATATTTGAGATTTATGTGTATAAACCGAATGTCTTTTCATCAACCAAAGGAAAATGATAAAGCTAACAGAATACATCTGAAAGTATTTAGTTCGACTCCATGGAGCATAATTGGTAAATTGCACACAAGGCCCTTAATATTGAAGACAATACACTTAGATCCCTATTCTTTTTTGAACGATCATATCCCCAAACTTTAAGAAATTAGTGGACATATTGAACCGACAGAATTGTCATTAAATCTTTTAAAAAATAAAAAATAAAAAAAATCTATATAAGGATATATTGACTAGTTACATTTTGAAATTGCTTGTTCAATTTTGAATTGAATAAGGAAAAAATATTAATTGGCATCTTTGTAGAGTGAAACCTCGATAAATGAATGTATTATAAATTAATAATCTCGTTTAAATAATAATTTTTTTTAATCCTAACTTGGGCAAGTGTACTAAATTAATAACCCCGATAAATACATAAGATAATAATTTTATTTTTTTAGATCATTTCATACCCAATAAAGATATAAAATAATAATTGCTTAAATTCGTAAGATTAATTGGAGTCCCATTGGCGAGCATCAGTAGGAAGTGAACCTACACAAATTAATAAATTTTTAATTTGACATTATTTTTTCAAATCACCTCTTTTTCCAAAAATGCATTGAAAATCTTTTACTTTTTCTTCGCACCCAAATCAAAATTAACTTCATTCTTAATTTTTTCGCCAACAAGATTTTTTTGACCAAGTGAATGTTGCATTATTCTATTGGATATAACTTCTAAACAAATATCATATGTGAGCAGTGGTGAATCCAAAATTTTAAGTGAGTGCGAACGGTCGTTGACGATCGCAATAATAACCAATGTCGTAAATTGAAATTACTTATATTGTAGTTAGAATTGTAAGTGTGTGTGTGTGTGTGTGTTTGTTTGTACGTTATCTATCAGTCTAATAATGTTTAACGAGTAACAATTTAATGTTTGAAAAACAAGTTCAGTTATTTACTTTCTTGTTTCGATTTGCTAATAATTTAAATCAAACCGAAAAAATGATTATTTTAATAATCTCATTGTAAAGTCCAATTTTAGTTAAAAAAAAATTTAAAAACAAAGGGGGAATATACCTATTATTTGATAAAAGATCATATAGAATTTTGTTACACTTAATGTCAACATCCACTAAATGCAATAGCGGTCAAGCGTTGTGTTTTATAATTCCAAAGGTAATCACATGTTTGAATCTTTCAATTACTTTGGTTTTTATAATGCCCGTATACTCTAAAATGGTGAAAAATATTAAATTAAAATAATTTCAAAATGGATTGCTATAGTTGAGATTTGAACCTAAGTCTTCCATTTATATAGATGGTACTCTAATTGGATTAGGTAAGTGTTGATTTCTTGCAAAATTAGAGTGTGAGTAGAATGACTATTTTATTACAAATTAACCTATTAGATTAGATATTTGTCTTCTAAATGTATAAAAGCTCAATTAAGTGCACATAAGCAAAGTTTAGGGTCATGGTGACTCATTTTCTAAGATTACATTGCTTATCGATAAGGATTCTTATTTTTTTTCAGCCTCCTCCTCCTCCTACTCCTCCACCACCACCACCACCACCACCATGATTGAAATTAGATGATTTTTATTTTATCTTAGAGTTTATCTATTTGTACATAAGTTTTTGTAGATCAAGGTATCCACCATCTCACATGAGGGTGAGACTTACTTGAATAAAAAATATTATCTCCAAGTGGGCCCCATCCCCATGTGAGGGGATGGACACCTTGATGTACACAAAATTATGTACAAGTAGCAATGCTCTCTATCTTAAGGGTGTGTTTGATGGATATTATTGAGTAAAAAATGTATTTTAAATAATGATATGATCAGGGGCGGATAGTTATGTCAACGAGCCGAACCGAGCCGAGTCGAGCCCAAGCCGGGAAAAAAAAGCTCGAACCGAGCCCGATCTTTTTTGGGCTCGAGCTGAGCCGGGCCCAGCCAAAAAAATGAGGCTCGGCCTGAGCTTTTGGCCTGGGCCTTAGCGGGCCTAGCCGAGCCGGGGCCGAGGCGGCTCGATTTTTTGCTTTTTTTTTTTAATATATATAAAAATATATATTAGTTGAGAGGCAGCCTGTAGCTACGCAGTTACAGGCTGCCTGCAAAGGCAACCAATTTTAAATTATTATTATTATTTTTTTAAATGGGGCCAGCTTGCCGGGCCACAGGT
Organism: Fraxinus ornus; assembly: GCA_903798235.1. Classification (NCBI taxonomy): domain Eukaryota; kingdom Viridiplantae; phylum Streptophyta; class Magnoliopsida; order Lamiales; family Oleaceae; genus Fraxinus; species Fraxinus ornus. The sequence goes on along the minus strand of CAIGRF010044625.1, from coordinate 83,742 downwards.
CGGCCCGGGCTTGAGTCGACGCCCCAAAATGGGGCTCGGCCTGAATCTCGGCTCGGTGTAACTGAGCCCGAGTCGAGCCCAGCTCGAGCTTTTTACGGGTCGAGCCCAAGCAGTGCGAGCCGTCGAACTTTTTTGTCATAGCGGACCCAGGATTATTGTTCGGGGGGGTGAGACAGAATTTCGACTTTCAGGTGCTTTCATTAAAAGCAATGAAAAAGACGAAGAAAGTATTTATACTGTCTGCCACTATAGTAACAAATAGAAATTAATGATGAAATTATTGTTGCCACTAAATAAACAACATAATCAATTAATCATAAAAACAAAAGATTACTAATTTTTATACAGACAAAACAAAAGATTATCAATGGGGACCGAGTCATTGGGGTTTCACATAAATACGTAATGCAAGTTACGTATATCCTAGATTTATCAAATTATACAAACCCGGTAAAGAGAAAAATTGAAAGAAAACGCTCACATAATCCAAAATGCAACAAATAAAAACAAGCAAAGAACAAAAATACTCATCAGAATTTTAACTAGAACAAGGCATCATTCCCATGTCATCCAAAATATAATATAATGCCTAAATGAACCAAAAATCACAAATTGTCATAAAGAAATACCACACATAGAACAGATCGGGAAAGTGGAAACGAGTCAATCAACCCCAATCGTGAATGCAAATCAATAAAAACCCAGAGAAACTTGTTTAAAAAAAAAAAGGAAAGGACTTTGCAGAGCCATTATTAGCACAACACGTGTAAATCATCAGACATGTATTTTCAATCCTCACATTATGAAGAACTACAGAATTATGCAATGAGAAAATCATCAATACAAAGTGAAAGTGTGATTGCCGATATGTCTATAATAGTCAGTATACAGTGAAGAAATCACCAACCAAACAGCAAGGCGTAAAATTTAAACTGAAAAACCAAAAACATAAAAGGAGAAAAAGTTTCACCTTTCGTTTGTTCTGTATTATTGAGTGAGTGAACGCCAGTCGGGGAGAACGCTTGAAAGCCTACCGGGAGAATTGGGGGAAAACATAGTCGCCAGTCGTCTTCTGTCGAGGAGAATTGGGGGAAACGAACTGAAGAGATTGGCAATTGGAGGGAAAGGGAAATGGAAGGGTGGGCGAGCTGGGTGGGCTCTTTCAACATTTAAAAAGACTTGGGCTTGGGTTGGTTGGGCTTTTTTTTTTTTATTAAAGGCAAAAAAATTATGGGTTCAGTGGGGGCAGTTGCCCACACTGGGCCCTGAATGTGTCCGCCCCTAGAAATGATGAGAAATATGTGGTTAAAATATAAGGAAAAATTATTGATATGATGTAAAATATTATTTTATTAAAAAATGCGTGGTTAAAAATGAGTTTTGAAAGAATGTATTTTTAGATGAGAAATGCTTGAGGTACAAGTGGGGTCGTGGGCAGAACCCCCGCCAATACCTCACAATAGGGGTGGGTGGGATTTTTTTGGCAATTTATTGTTACTGTGGGTTCCCCATCCATGTGAGTATACGTAAACCTTCTGTAAATTTTTGTTCTATACATTTGGCTTTTCACATTTTAGATAATGTGCATGGGCTAATTCTAATTAACTAATTTAATATAACTAAACTTCATAATATTAGTTATTTATTATTAAATTATAAAATATTTGAGATTCATGTGTATTATGAAAAACTATATATTTCCATATGAATCCGAATACTTTTCATCAACCAAAGGAAAAATGTTAAAGCTAACAGAATACATCTAAAAGTATTTATTTCGACTCCGCGGAGCATATTTGGTAAATTGCAGACAAGGTCCCTTAATATTGCAAATAATACACTTAGGTCCTCAATGTTTTTTGAACGATCATATCCCCAAACTTTAAGAAATTAGTGGACATACTGAACTGACAGAATTGCCATTAAATCTTTTTAAGGAAAAAAATAATATATAAGGATCCATTCACTAGTTACATTTTGAAATTGCTTGTTCAAATTTGAATTGAATAAGGAAAAAATATTAATTGGCATCCTTGTAGAGTGAATCTCAATAAATAAATGCTTAATAAATTAATAATCTCGTTTAAATAATAAATTTTTTCGATCCTAACTTGGGCAAGTGTACTAAATTAATTATCTGATAAATACATAAAATAATAACTACTTAAATTCGTAAGACTTATTGGAGGGTAGCATTGGCATGCATCTAGTAGGAATTGAACCTACATAATTCATACTAATACAAATTAATAAACTTTTAATTTGACAACATTTTTTCAAATCGCCTCTTTTTCCAAAAATGCATCCAAAATCTTTTACTTTTTCTTTGCACCCAAATCAAAATTAACTTCATTCTTAATTTTTTGCCATGCACATAATAAATTTGGCATTAATGTTTTCTCTTTGATCTATGTATGTATGTGTGTGCATTTTTGTGCGCTAACAGATTAAATTTTGAGTTTCACCACATTTAATTTTTTTTTTTAATTTCTTACTTATATTATGGTAAAATAAAATACAAGTTATAAAAATATAAAATACTCTATAAATTAATAAATATTCATTTATCGATAAATTAATAAATTACTCATATATCGATAAATTAATAACCCCTTAAAATAATAATTTTTCTCAATTTAATATTATAATTTTATAGAGGTTTTACTATATATTTTGGCATAGATGAAGGTGATGTCATAGTTCACGAAGCTTCAAATGATTTTTTATTTGTCCAAACTCAAATAAGGGTGTATTTGAGCCTAATTTTGTGAAAGAATGGGATTTTTTAATAGTGATTTTTTCAATAATGTGTATTTAACATGTAATTAAAAATGAGTTTAAAAAAAAAAAAATTATAGAACTAATGTCAAACATGAGCTTAGAGAAAATGGAACATCCGACTAGAAGGTACAGTCGTTCACACTAACTTTCCCAATAAATATTCTAATATACTCAGCCACCACTTATGAGTATCTTATTTTTTTTTTTTTTTTCCCAATCATTTTCCACAGACAATACATGTATGCATAATGCATTGACCAAACTTATATTGTCTATGAAATATGTGGAGACAAAATTGCCCCCAAGAAAATTGTTTGTGTGGGTTGGAAATGGATACTTGTTCATTGGGTCCCACGCATAACTATTAAATTTGAACCAAACCGATCCTTCCGGTCACAAAACCAACTACATCCCTGTTTAGTAGGGATTAAAAATTAGGTTTTGATTTAAATTAATGTTAATAATTAATTTTAATCACATGTTTAATAGAATTCACAAATTTTCAATCATATTTTATCAATTTTTATCTGAATTCACTAAAAATCTTATTTTAATCTACTATATTTTTTCCTAGCCCCTATTTGAGTCTTAATATCTAAAAAATCATTTTTAAAAAAAACTTAAATCCTGTTTAATTCTCATTTATTAGGAAAAATAAGTTTTCAATAGTATTTTTAGAATAATGTATGGTTAAAAAGTGGGAAAAATTTTAGTATAGGTGTAGTATTATGTTATTGTGTAAATGTATGGTTGAAAATGATCTTATAATAAATCATAAAATAAATTAATGTGTGTCAAACATGAACTTATTTTCAACGTCAGATTCTCCTCATAAAATAATGATGTGATCCATGATATGTGGTTAAGTTCGGACAATGATCCATTGACTGTTGAGGAAGGGCATAGGTCTCGAGCAAAGCGGGTCAAAGAAGCAATGCGACTACTTGCTCAAGTCACGGTGGACGAAACATTGATTACGGCAAGCAAAGGGACAAATTTTATGTTCGACATGGGAGTTGAAATAAAGTAGAGCAACTTGATTCAAACAATGGACGGAGGAGACGGAATGAACAACTATGCGACAGTATAGCTGTTCAAGGCATGCAGTCACATGCCCCTTTATTGAAACCCCAGTGGATCTATGCGGCCGCATAGTATAAACCCGGCAGCGAATTTTTCAAATTTCGCGTAATCTTCTATTTTAATTAAAACTCTTGTATAATATATTTTTTTTATATCTTTTGAGACATAATTCCGTTGTTAAGTAGATTTTATAGATTCCATATAAATAAAACTCATTTCATTCATTGTAAAAATACAAAATTTGAGAGATATTATTGCGAGGCATATTGCTTTCTTCTCGTTCTTCATTGAATTAATTTTGAGCTATTTTTTTGCGGCGTTCAAACAAATCGAGTGAAATTCTTGAGTTTTGTAATCACGGGTCAACATATTATCGACGATTGTGTTGATTCTTTTGTTCAATATTTTTGAATCAAGTTAAACATTGATTCTAGACTTTCTTAATTTTGAATCAATCTTATGTGAGTTTCGTAATTACTATTGTTACGTAGGTTCGCATCAGTTACACATAGATCAACTGAAACCCTCCACTGGGATTTCAGTAAAAGGGCATGCGACCGCGTGCCTTGAACAACTATGCAGTCCTTTTGTCTCCTCTATCCATTGTTGTGGAGGGTTCAGTAAAAGGGCATGCGACCGCGTGCCTTGAACAACTGTGCAGTCCTTCTGTCTCCTCTGTCCATTGTTTGAATCAAGTTACTTCATTTCGTTTCAACTCCCATGTCCAACATGAAACTTATCCATTTGCTTGTCGTGATCAATGTTTCGTCCACCGTAACTTGAGCAAGTAGTCTCATTGCTTATTTGACCTGCCTTGCTCGCGACCTAGTCATAGGTCATTTCTCAGCGATTAATGGATTGTTACCCAGACTTGTTCTCGTATCATGGATCACATCAAATAATGTTGTTATGAAACTGATCGCAAGATATGACAAATAATGAAGAAATAGAGAAGAAAACAAGAACACAAGAATTTACGTGGAAACCCAATTCGGAAAAAAAAACCACGGGCAGAGGAGAACAATCCACTATAATCAATAGTTTTGTGTTTACAATATCAAGATTTCAATAATCTCAATTGAAATCTAAACTCTCAATCTCTCAATATGTTGTTGAATCTCAAGAAAATAATCTATGAATGTTATATTTCACTCTTAGATGTTAATACAACGTGGTTATATATATAAA
>CAIGRF010044625.1:38321-58063 GCA_903798235.1 Fraxinus ornus | reverse complement strand
CTATGCAATTCGCCTTGATTCCACGTTGTTAGCCATGTTCTTCGCCTCCAAAATATGTATAATATAAAGATTTTTAGGTCTAGGGAGGTTCTTCATATGTATTCTGCTCTTGCGTATTTGTAGGAGTCGAAAATTGGTTGAAAGTCACGTCCAAATTAGTTTCCAAAAGAGTTCCAATCGAACAAGGAAAGCTGTCTTCACGCGCTGATTTTTCGTCTCTGCACAGTAGTCAGTATTTTAGCTATAACTTCCTCTACAAGTGTCCGATTGAGTTGATTCAAGATGCGTTAGAAAGATGATTCAAAGGGATATAATTCTACTTCAAATACAATTTTTCCAATTTGGACGTTAAGTGCCAAAAGTTGGTTTCAATCTTCGACTAAAAATCGAGAATATATCTTGTGCGGTTGGAAATTGATTTTGATCATATTTCATTCCTTTTTTAGTTTTAATTCAATCCAATTATCTCCTAGCAATCTTCAAAGTATGAGATTTCATCATCATGGTTGGTGGTCGAGGTCATGGTCATCGCTGGCAGGTTCCGAATGAGGAAGTCCTACACCGTGATCGTAACGTTCAGGATGTGACGATTGAAGATTTATAGAGGCAAGTTGCGGAGTTAACTCAGCATCTAGCGGTGCAAGATTTCGGTGATCACAAACTGGAGGGTCACAATTTCGATACCAGTTTCAAAAACCCGTATCACAACCATGCTCGAGCCTGGGAGCACCTGGTCGGGAGGATTGTCATGTAGATTTCGATTTTCGGGTAGATCTACCCAAGTTTTCTGGTACATTGCAAGCTGAAGGATTTGTTGATTGGTTGAATGAAGTGGAGCATATTTCCAGAAGAACAAACTCAACAACCTTAGGAACAAATGTCATTAAGAAGATCCATTAAATGAGTAAATGTAATTTTGGATGATTTTATAATATTTCTTCTAAGACATTAGGATGGCATTGGATTGAAGGAAGAATATCCAATCAACTTTCATTAAGCAATGCAAATAAATAATTCTCAAAAGTGGATTGATGCCATGAATGAGAAAATAAAGTCCATAAAAGACAATGAAGTTTGGGAACTTGTCCTACTGCTTGAAAGTACGAAGTCTATTGGTTGCAAATAGATATTTAAAACCTAGAAGGGTATCCATTTGCAACTAAAGAGATTCGAAAGGCAATGTAGAAAAATATAAGACTCGTTTTGTGGTAAAAGATTTTACTTAAAGGGAAGACATTAATTATAGACTTTCTCTCTGGTTTCACCAAAAGATTCTTTCAGAATTATTGTGGCACTTGTAGCACATTTTGATCTTGAGCTACATCAAATGGATGTAAAAAATGACATTTTCTTAATGGTAACATTGATGAGATGATTTATATGGTACAATCGAAAAACTTTATGTAAGGAAACCTAAAGAAGATGGTTTGCAAATAAAAGAAATTCATCTATGGACGTAAACCGGCTTTTGGTCAATTGTAAATAATTATCTCTTTTGGTTTTGATATGAATTTTGTTAATGATTGTGTAGATCACAAGTTCAATTAGATTAAGTATATCTTCCTGGTGTTATATGTCAATGAGATACTGCTTGTATGCAATGATATATGTTTATTACAAGAAACCAAGAAATTTCTATCAAAGAATTTTGAAATATCTTGACGATGCCTCTTTTGTATTACGGATTTAGATACACTGGGAAGTTCTCGGAGTATTCTTGGATTATCACAAAAGAGCTATATCGATAACGTATTTAATGGACAAGATTGTTCGGAGATGCATTTGGTTATGATAGCAAAAATCTCGAGCTCATAAGGTTATGCATATTCATAAGGTAACATATGTTACCCCAGTAGAAGATTGTTGGGAAAAATAATTTGTCATGTGGGTTTATATATGTAATTAATTTTGTATAAATGTTATCTTAAAGTTAAACATATTTTAAGTGATATAATAAAGAATCAAGATTTTTTGGGTTTTGGGCATCTAAATAAAGTGTGAGCCTAAATATATGTAGAGACTTGATCCATTTGGGTTGTATTTATGATGAGCGGAAATATTATAGAATTAAATAAATAGGTTATGGTCCCCAATTCATTTGTTATTCTTATTCTTTGTGTCATTCTATCAACACAAAAATAATTAGGAGAAATCATATTGAAGAGGAAGATCAAGAAACCCGCAATCAAGAATCAAGAAAAAGGAATTGAAGCAATCAAGATTTAAGGGCAAGGAATCAAGATTAAAGAGATTGTAAGTTGATTTTCAAGATTCAAATCATGAAATGGGGTATGTTCTACATCAATTAATTTTCTTGTTGATTTGACATAGAGATCTGACAATATGTAAAGATTTATAAAGCTTGGTTGATTATAAAATTTCTAACATAGTATGTTGCTAAATGACTTTATTTAGAATTTCTTTTTTTTTTTAGTTCTCTTTTTTATTGATATTTTATCCCTATCTAGCTTAGCTAAAAAAATCAATCGAAGTCAACAATTAATTTTAATTACATATTCCATGAGACTCACAATTTTTAATAACTTTTAAATCACACAGTTAATTAATTTTTACCAAAATCTACTAAAAATATATTTTTAATAAAACCAAACAAGGTTTAGTGGTTTTTTTCTTTTATAAATTTTTTTATGTTTGCCCGTTTGAATCGATCTTTTTTACCATTACTTTCAGCGTTTATTTGGGTGAGACTTTTTCAAGTGAAATAATTTTTATTTTTATTTTTTGTCTAAAAAGAAAGGAAAAATTATCGATCTCATAGCTAGAGGTGGAGAAAATCGACCGAACCCGTCAAAACCATCCAAACCGAATCAATTCGACCAATTTGGGTCGATTTTTTGTTGTTGTTTTTACTCGGGTTGGATAGGTTGGTGTGTAAGCGGGTCGGGTCGGGTCGGGTCGAGTTATAGGTTTACTTATGAAAATCAAATAAATCTGTCCAACCTAACCCAACTCAATCTGACTATATTTATGAACTTTACAAGTGTTATGATGTTACTTCGACGAAATTGAGCCGCTTTGTTTCTTCACACAATCTCCAAGAGCTACAATATTCAGAAAACCTTAAATTAAAATGTCAGTTCTTATTGGAAATATTTTGTGCAATAGTTGAAAAGTTGAGGAAACCATACATAAATTATATACTACTATTAACTAAGTTCTATATACGCAAATGCGATACACGAGAAGTCTTGAATATGACATAAGAAATGGAAACTCTTAGAATAATACTATAAGACTTGGATAAAATGTATTTTACGAAAAATAGTATTGAAAAATAGTATAAGCAAATACACCTTCAATACAAAAATATTTTCATTGCCAAAAACATTTCTTGGCTTCATATAATTTAATATCAATTTGTCCATGTAGCATTTCTGGGCATGATGTGCCAAAATAATTCAAATTTTTTGGTCATTGCAACTATAAAGACTTAATATTATATATGAGTCAATTATAAATCTGTCCAATCCGACATGGCTACTTTAATGTTTGTTGACAAATTGTCTTAAACCAACCAACTCAACCCAACCCGATCGATACTTGATTGGGTTGGGTTGGATTTCAACCTTACACGGGTTGAGTTATGTTAAATTATGATCAAATCGATCATGTTGGGTTGAGTTTGGGAAACCCAACTCATGCCCACCCCTACTCACATGCCCACCCCTACTCATAGCATGTGCAAAAATAGTTTGTGATGTTTATCTAAAGTATCTATCACCTCTTTACTATTTACAAAATTACAATTCGATGTAATGTTTCTTGGATATTTGCTCAATCTAGAATAAAGAGCATACTCCATCCTAAATAACATACAAATATTCGAAATTTATATAAAAATAGATTAAACATGGCATAGTATCTAGAAAATTAAAATAAATAATTATACAACCATTGAGCAGATTAATAACCCATTAACCATATTAAAGTCAATAAAAAAGTTTTTGAGTCTTGCGATCGCAAGGCATATAAAATTTCATGTCGATACGCTTGGGACTGAACCATGCGATCACAACGGTTAAAGCGTTGTGATCACATAGCCTCACGGAGTCTGGTCGGTGAGGATTTGCTCCTCAGCAAATAAAACTACAAAATCCATAAATTATAATCTATACTAAATGAGAAAAAAGTAACTACTAATTGAATAACAATTGATAAAAATGGCAGATTTTAACCTTGAAATGTCCAATGATTACTTTTTCTTTGCATGTTTGAAGTTGAAATTTTGTTGGATGTGGAAAATATTTTTTCAAGAAAAATGGAGGAGAAGATGAAGAAGCCATGAAAATAAGAAGTCATGTGGTGTGAGAATGTTTGGGGAGAATATGGGTATTGTAGGTTTTTTCTTTTCTTTTTTTTTTTTTAAATGGGGGGAAAGTGGGTCAAAGGTTAATATGGTAAAGTGGCCGAATCACCCACCCATTCACCACCATTTCCTCGTTGGAATGGTATAAAAATCCAAAGGGTTGGAAAGTTGCACCCAAATCCCATCCTAAAAATCATGGAGTATTCAAAATGACAATGACTTTTAATTAGTTATATAAACGTCTCTAATATATTAACTTTTATTATCTCTCATTCACTCACAAGATTTTGGAAAATTTTCATTAAAGAATTTTAACGTTTTAATATAAAAATATTGTCTCAAATTACCTTTTATCGTTTTCTTTTGTAGGTCTCTAGTGACGACTACGTGCCAATTTTCGACAATTTGGGGGACGACAGTGGCAAACTGTGACGAGTGATGAAATTTAGAACTATATTAAGACAAAATATAGTTTAACGATCTAATTGAAAGTTCTCTAAAAGATTAAATTAATGTCAATGGTGTAATTTATCGACTTTGCTACAATACGTAACGATGGGAAGCATCCCATTCATCGTAGTTATAATAATCTGATATTTAAATAAGTGGGGCACATAGATCTAAAAGTTTGACTAAAATATTAAATTTGTATTTTGAAAATATAACACTTTCTGATTAATTTGTGAGAAAATTAAGTTTCAAAGCAAGTATTGTCCAGTAACTAATTAAAGTAAATGAAGAAAATTTTTAATACTATGCTTATCAATACTAACTGCTTTAAATTAAAAAAAAAAAAATATATATATATATACAAGAACGTTAATTCACTATTATTAGATGTGTCAAAACGTGTCGAGCGACTCATCTAATAAAAGCCCTTAAGTAGATCCCAACACAGTCCGATTGACACCTCTAACTATTATACAATGGCAAAAAGGTCAGGTTTGAAGGGAAACCACCGGAAACCGCAACTCGATTTGTCAGGCAATGAAGGGCACTTGGGCAGCCAATGCCAGGTTCTCCTACACACCTTGTAGTACAAAATCTCAGGCCATGTAGGGCAACAAACACAAATCAATCCTTGGTGCCAAAAACAGTAAACATGTTCATAGTTATGGTAACAAACAGATACAAATTTTCTGCACATCATCTCAGGCAATGTTTCAATCTCCACCCAATTCTCTCCATTTTCTCCCAATTCCCACAACTTTATACTTCTTGAAATCCCACTCTCCCCAACTCCTCCAACCAAATACAACTTCCGATCCTCATCGCTTACCAGTCGAACAAAAGTAAGGCTTCCCGGCAACTCAGTTCTTGATCTCTTCCACTTGCCAGCATCGAAATCGAAGCACACAACATTAAAAGGTTCAGGGGTGGTGAAAAACAAGCATTCATCATAAAAAGCACCCTTCTGATAATAGCTATGGTTCAGAATTGGATTGCATCCCTCGAATTGTAGCCAGGAATGAAGCACGGAGTCGTAAACAAGGGCATGACTGGTGGATGATCCAAAAGAAAATGGCATGAACAATTTGTAACCATTTGGTGTGGAAACTAGAGTAAGGAACTCAAAGTCAAATGGACATGTAGGGAACTTTATTCTTCGTATGGATTTCGCAAGAAGGTTGCATACAACAAAACATGACGATCTCGGGATAGAGAAACATAGGAGACCATTGGAACTGGAGAGAAGATTTGAAGAAGGTGGACAAGAAAGCATGGGGGGCAAGGAGAGTGACATATTGCACCAGGAGTTCAATACAGTATTGAAAAGGGAATACTTGTGGAGAAATTGTGGGTGTGAAAGGAGGATGAAAGACGAGAAAGGCGAAGAAGATGATGGCGAATGTTTTGAAATGAAGCAAGGGGAGAAAAGGAGAGAATTGAAGTTTCTACAAGTTGATCTGAGATTCAAGAAAGTTTTTAATGGTAGAAATGACAGCACCCTCTCGAGAAGTTCCTCCGGTAGCCGGCTCCATATTCCGGGATCCATATCTATTGAAATCTTTTTATGAGCCATAGTATTCAAAGAACAATGCTAAATGTTGATCAGAGAAATATTGGACTTATACTAAGTTAATTCTTTGGAAATACTTCAAGGAAGAAAGTGATGGCTGGTGGTCGGTCTTGTGAAGCCGTTGGATTTATTTGACAAATTATGCATATAACTCTATAAATTAATCAATGTATAAGATGGAAACAAATACTATTTTACTTGTAAATTTAATCAAGAAATTATGAAAACATGACTTTTAAGGGTTGCTTTATTGGCAGGTTCAAGATAACATATTATATTTTCAACATTGAAATTACACACAGAATAAATAAAATAAAATAAGGTATTTATTCCGTTAAAATTAATAGCGGATTGACTAGGCAACCGTTATGATTAGCCGTAATTAGAATAGAAAAAGAAATTAAAACTTTATTCCTTATCCTATATTTATAATATTGTCTAACACTATCTTTGTTTTAACTTTCACATCTCACAATGATAGACTTACCTTTTTTTTATTTTTATTTTTTTTTCCGGCCTAAATTATAAGTCATTTTTCTTGTTGAAAGCATAGTTAATTTCTTTTCTTTTTTTCATATGCCCATTTTAATGCGTCTAGTTTTTTTTTTTTTTCCAAAGAACACTACTCCTATTTAAACCATTATTTAATTTAAGGGTGCATTAGAAAAAAAGTAAGTAAAATATATATTTTCAATCATATTAATTATATTTTCTTAATCTGTGTGAAAAGAGAAGTAATCCTATCTGTATGGGACCGATGGAGTAATATTATAGTAATTATATTGACCTGGGTGTCCACAATTTTTGATCAATTATCTTAGCACTAACATTGAGCCCCTCTTATACATGTATCTGGCAATGCATCAAACATAACTCAATTCATCTAGAATCCGAACTACCTTTAATCTCACACAGGTCACAAACCCTCTTAAGTCTTAACCAAGTGTATCAAGTACACGAACATCCTCATAGAGACGAATTTTCTATTTTATTCAAATATTTGATAGCATGGTACATACACATCGTAAGATGGTTATATACAGGAAGAAAGGAAAAGAAACAGAAACCTAGTCGCTCCAGTTATCCTGATCAACTGCAGCGGACAGCCCTTTCCCCCGTTGGTTCTGTAGTTCACCAAAGAAGCACGTAAGACAAGAAAGCTTCTAAAACATAAACGTCAACAGGCAATCTTTGTATGTAGAACGGTAGCATTTAAAGGTTGTAATTTTGAAACTCGTACCGTTTCATCAGAAATATATTTGGGTGGAGACCAGACGAGAATTTGTCTATCATTACCCCCAGTGTATAACTCCTGTGACAAGGAAGGCGCATATTCTTAAACAGCTTATGAACAATTAGAGGGCAGATATATAGAAAACAATTGAATTCATGCAAGAAAATGGTATTAACAATTTTCGTCAACATAAATGATGAAATTATTGAGTTTTGTCCTGCATACATTTGGCCTAAATTCACGCGACATGGTGTCAAGGATCACAACTTTACTTAGCCCCTTGACATAATCGCAGTCGTAGTTTGCCCTACTTTGGCTGCACATTATAAATATTAGTTCAGTTTGAATTGTAATTTCCTTTCCATTGTAATAGTTTATTTCAATTGTAAAATAGCTCTGATATTAATAAACGTTTAGGATGATTCCTCGTCATTTAAACGTCTACTCCTATCATTTAGGTTTTTGTTCCGCAAGCTATTATATGGGATATTAGTCATTCAAAAATCTTTCAAGCTTACTGGTGTTCGCCCCTGCACCAGCCATTGTAATTTGTTTTCATCAATTGTAATATTCGCTTTCATCAATCAATGATCAATTTACTTTCAATGCAAGCTTTCTACAAATTTTAATCAAATCTTTCGTCCCGAAACGATTGAGAAAATATGGAAGGTAGTCTAACGGAGTAGACTACTGCCGCACGGTGTCCCTTTATGTGCCCAGAAGAAAGGCATCCCGTGAAACATGGTCACGTAATAGATGCATATTGTTTGCAATCTGGTACTTCAGAAACAAAAAAAATAAAGGCATTCTGTATCAACTGAGATTACGGTACCACTTGGGATATGCTTCTTTAGTGTACACCATTTTTAGGAAAATTAATTAGAATTTATTTATAGGTTTTCTAGTATTATATGTTCTTTCTTTTGTTGTTTAAATAGATTAGTTAAAACTCTAAATAAAGGGGCCTTACGCATAGTATTTACATACTCAGATTGCTCAATAAACTACAATTTTCTCTTTAAATTGCTCTCCTCTCCTCTCCCTCTCCCTCTCCCTCTCCCTCCTCCTCTTTCTCCCTCTCTCTCTTCTCTTCTTCCCTCTCTCTTTTCTTCTTTATTTCTCCTACAACTCTAGTTCTAGTCATGATCATCCCTCTTCAATTTTTCTTTTAAGAAAGATTTTCTATTATATTTTCTTTAATAAAGCTTAGTGTGTGCTTAGATGTGTGGGAGGCAATGTAGAGGATGAAAAAGAGCAATCTTAGAAACAAAAGAGTGGTCAAACGAGATTCATACTCAAAGAAGCAAACAGAAATGAACAGACTTTGACAAAGTGCTGATGATGCACAAGTAGTTCTCAAGCTGGAAAAGTAAGATATGGATCAGAAAATAGATTTTCTGGACACTAGATAATTTCCCTGATTCGGGCACCAGGGACATACATTGAGCGCAACGTCATTTTCCAAGTGATCACAAAGAAAATTGCAGTGCCACAAGGTGCATGAAGAGTTTTTATGGGTTAAATAATCATGCTTCATATTCTGGCAAACTGGGAGATGAATTTCTCCAGAATAGAGAGAACCCGAACAAATATCTTATCTGGACTAATTACCCATGACAAAGGTTATCCCATTTGGATTGACATGAAAGCAACCCTGATAAAATTAGCAGTAACAGTCCTAATGTCTGGCATGGTATGGGGCTGCTTTAATGGCTAAACAATTTGATAGTAGTGTTCACTCTGGGAAGATAAGAGGGAGAGGAGGGGTAGAGAGAGCATTGCACCTGATCTTGAGCATTGTACCAACAGCAATTAACATTTTCGTAGTGCCCACGAAAAGTCTGCATCGTCTGGCCAGACCACATATCAAAGGCCTAAGAGATTAAAACAGTTAGATTTATAGCAGATCTTTATCTTAGAAATGATATGAATTGTAAAGCAGGAAAGCAATGTATTACTTTTGTAGTCGCCAGGCATGGAACAAAAACAAGAGCAGGATTCTGAGATACTGCCATCTGTATTGCCTTACTGCTTTGCAAGCGTTTAGTTTCAAAATTTACAAGTGTGTTGCACCCAGATTCTATATCCCATAACCTCAACCTTGAATCAGAGCCTGAAGCTCAAAGAAAAGAGGACTTTATTAAAATTGATTAGTAATTTATAACAGATGTAGAAACCGGCACCATAAGGTCTATAATCAAATAATTATTTCAACAATGGCTCCAAAGCTTCCAGTTACCCTGTTCGAGGAAAGGACTATAATGTGTTGCCTTCACTTCTGGGGCCAGTAAAAGATGCCACAGAATATTTTTGGTTTCTCCAAAATGGCAAACATTCCTGATCCACTTAAATCATTCTCATAACTAGAGCACGCTGATGTGCTAAAGGGAATAAAGAAAATGCCGAAACTTTGTAAAATCCAAGTAACAATAAAAACATCATTAAAGATGGTACACTAAGATCAGCGAAGAACTCAAGCACCCCTTCAGATTCCAGAAAACTCCAGTTTAACACCATTTTCAAAAACTTGTGCTTCTAGGAAATGAAAGGTCTTCACACAATAAATATAAATAGATGTACATAAGGAACAGTGATACAACCTAGAATAAGTTAGCTTCGTTCGGTGGCCATCGAAAGCCCAAAAGAAATTCTAGTACAGTCTTGATCTGAAGCCCAAATATTCAGACAATGGAGTCATACTTTGCCTCGTGACACCAATTTCCAAGCAGAAACGGGCTCCTGGGTGAAGCCCTTGAGCCCCATAATTTAGGACAAATTTCACTATTTTAGGGGTTGAAAATGCATTGTATTAAATTACCAGGAAAAGGGGGAATATTGTTAATTTTGAAATGATCACACCAAGATGTTTATGATATAGATCTTGGAGAGACCATATCTCAAAAGCTACCAATTGAAGTAGGAGTCCATGTACATCGAAAGTCCATATTTTCGATGTGAGATTTAAATCACATACCTTGCAATGAGAACCATGACAATTCACCATGCTCCGCGATGTCAACATCCACATCGGACGGCTTTGCACTAATCCAAGACTAGTCCCAGACGCTCGATTGCAACCGGGAGACATGGTGTCTACTATGATACTATTGTTAGAATTCTAACTAGAAGAAAAAGAACAAAAATTAATAACATATCTTTGATTTATGGTGTGTTCGGTAAAGATTAAAATCGGATTAAAATTGAAAAACTAGCCGTTACTGTTGACTTTTATTAGACGAGTGAGTAGTGATGGCAAAAAAACCCAACTCGCCCCGTCCCGAATGGGGCGAAAAAAACCCGCTCCGACGGGTTGGTGGGGCGGGGAGAGGGTGCCCCGCCCCGTGAAGAATAAAAAAATAATTAAATACAAATTTTTTTTTAAAAAAAATTAGTCAACTGAAGATTTTTGAAAAAAAAAATTAAACGGAGCACGAAATGGGGCAAGCCCGCGCCCCGTCTAAGATGGGGCAGGGCGCGGGGCGGGGCAAGGTGGGAGAGTGGTGGGACGGGGAGGGGTGAGGGTACCCCGCCCCATTGTCATCTCTACGAGTGAGACTCAATAACGGTTATATTTTCAATTTTAATTCGATTTTGAGCTATACCAAATAAGCTCTTAATTGTAGAGAATTACATGTAAGTAAATGACAAACAAGATTCCTTTCTTTCACTCAATATTTTTTTTGAATCTTACTACATGTTTATTAGGGATTACATGACATTCTACCATTTGTCAGTTTAAAACACAATCAACTTTTCTGTCAATCTTTTTCCTCCACATCATATTATGTAACCCTTTATGTATAATTTTGATGCACAAGTAGCACAATCTATATTTTTTCTCCTTACTAAGCTTCCTTCCACTCTTATTTATAGCTATTCTCTAACTAATTTTTCCCAACCACTTGCTCCTCAACCGAATTATGTTACTGCCCACTCCTTCTCAAGTCTTTCTCTAGAATTGGAAGATTACCAATACCCCGTGTTCGAGAGACACCTTGTCCTTAAGGTTGAAGTATGGTTCAACTACAAAATTTGGAAACCATATAGCTGAACTATTTCTTTAGCACGAATCCTGCCAAGGCAAATGCAAAAATGGGATATTTCAGTCCTAGGTAGGTACTAGGCCGACTAACTAACTAGTAGTAGTATAATGCCCAAGCAAACTCCATAACCTGTCGTACCCGCCCAAAAACTTCCATGTGGAGTACATAACCCAGAGTTTTTAAAGGTTTACAACCTAAATGCAGCGCTTACAAGACTTGGAAAGGTTGGTGGAGTACTTAACCTAGAGCATGGTCAGAATGTTACATATAGTGGAGGCAACCAATAAAGCTGTGGCATCATTGACTTTTCCTCAATCAGTTATGAACAAAACAGACTGATCCCAGAATTCAAACGATCAATTGAAGTTTTGGTTACGCCATTGCTGGGAATTTCAGAGAAAGTAATGGAGAGTACATTTCTAAATGTGCTCAAATCACAAATTTAGGTTGAGGTACATTTATTATGGCCCAGTGGGCTGGGCAACAAAATGGAGACAAGCCCAACGAATAGAGGACCGAAATAGGGTGCTTAAATCTGCTAAGGAGTTTGTGGGTGCAAAATTTTCGAAGTCCAATTTTACACCAGCACGATAGGAAGGGAAGAAGCCAGAACTTTCCCTCAAGGACCGTAATAGTGGGGGAGAAACCCTCTATTCCATGCAAGGAATTTTTTGCCAAGCAAATGTCAAATGCAAAAGGGCAGTCTTGAAGGGAGAAGGGGTTGTGTGTCAGGTGCATTGAAAAATATACGTTAGGACACCAATGCAAAAAAAAAAAAAAAGAATTAAGGGTATTGTTGGTACAAGGAGATGATGGGAATGAAGAGGTGAAGTTCGAATTACCTGGGGAGGAACTTCCGCTATGAGAAGGTTGAACTCTCAATTAATTCGGTGGTTGGGTTGACAACACCAGGAACAATGAAGATGGTAAGAGCATTGGGCTCACGAAAAGTAATAGTGCTAGTCGACTGTAGGGCTATCCTCAAGTTTATTCTGATCAACGAAGTGCAGCACATGAAAACTTTGTAGGCGGGTACGACAAATTATGAAGTTTGCTTGGGCTCTATACTATTAGTAGTTAGAAAGTCAGCCCAGCATCTAGGACTGAAATATTTCATTTCTACATTTGCCTTGGCAGGATTCGTATAAAATAAATCGTTAAGCTATAGGGTAATCTAAATTTTATAATTGAACCATAATTCCACCTTGAGGGCAGAGTATCTTTGAAACCTTGGGGTGTTGATAAGCCTCCAATTCTAGAAAAGCCCGGAAGACTTGAGAAGGAGTGGGCAGGAACAGAATTCCGTAAGGAGAAAGTGGCTAGAAAAAATTAGTTAGAAAATAGCTATAAATAAAAGTGGAAGGAAGCTTAGTAAAAAGGAAAAATATTGAGTGAAAGAACGGAGTCTTGTTTGTCATTTACTTACCTGTAATTCTCTGCAATTGAATCAAATATCTGTTCTTTTTCTTCCAGTTAGAACCTAACAATTTATTAATCTCTTCTTGGATTGCATTTATGGAATTAGATCATTAGGGCCACAAAAAGAATTTTTTAATACAACTGATAGTAGACGGATTCATTGATTATGGATAAAAAAAACTCTTCTCAACTTTTTTGTCCTATTATCGCTATTTTGTATAAATCAACTAGTTTTGTTGCCTAATTTTTTTTATTTTTACAAATCAATATAAGATTAGGAAGTTCTTCGTGTCTGTTCATGTGGTTTATTGCTTTCATTATACACATTCCCCCTGTCAAAAAGCCTTCAAGTGATAAATGTAATTATGTAAATGGTTGTACATATGGAAAAGTCTTCATTCAATACAATGTAATTAGCAGTGAGTTCAAGATTTCCTTTAATTTCTTCAAATATATCATTGGATTTATTCAATCAGTCAACATTCAAATCTTTCACAGATTTGTTCATATTTATTAAAATATGTTGACAACTATATAAAAAAACAATATAAAACTATACGTGTTTCTATTGCCTCTATCAAAAAGAGTAGTATCGGAGCTTAGATTTGCCTCTAACATTATTGCTTCTAACTCTCGCACAGTTCAGTTCTTACTTTATGAAGGTTTCGAACCTAATCTAGTAGAAACTATAAGCAACATGATCAAGAGTGGACATGAAACTTCAGAAAATATCATGTCCAATGCATAGGGAGAGGGGTCACATAGCAAGTTAAAGATGGAAATGAACCTACAACTCAACAGGTGACATATGAGCATTGAGCACTAGTCAAATGCTGGTTAACCACTCAAGCTGACCTAGAGACGTATATAAATAGTGAGAAAATAGGTGAGCAGCAACAGCAGCAGACACTGTATCAAACAACTTCCTTCTTGTAATTTGAGAGCCTTAAGAAGCTAAACATACATGTGAAAGATAGATGCCTATTTAAAGAGCTAAAAATATTTGGCAAGAATTTCCATTTTGTGTGTGTGTGTGTGTTGGGGGGGGGGGGGGGGGGGACTGCAAAAACTGTTATAAGATGCATGTGGGTGAAAAGATGCAAGAAATGAGACCTTCAATCACAGAAAAGAAGCACTGTCCTTTTTTCTGTTCTATGCATCCTAAAGGATAATCCAATCATGTAACCATTTCAGCCGATTATGTCGACTTAAATAACAACCCAGAAACCCTTAATGCATTAAGGAAAAGAATCTATATTCGTATATAATCCATGAATGATAGGTAAAACATAGCTAGAAAGAAACATATAAAAAAGTGGATTCGACAAATTAGCATATCCAACCTGCACTTAGAAGGTACATGCCATCCTCAGTCACCTTTAATCCAGTAACGACTCCATAATGAGCAGTGGCACGATCGTGGGTTGATAACATTCCAGGATGTAATCTTTGCTTTGCAACCTTTGCTTGATTGAAAATCCTACCAACAGCCAAAGGCTTAAAAGCATTACTGATGGCTGTTTTCTTTTGTAGTGCTGGGACTTTTACAAATGAATTTTGGGCAGATGACGAAGATTTTGATGTTGAAACCTGCACAAGAATAAAAAGAAAGCGCCACCAGGCTAAAAAATAACCATTGCAAACTGACAATGTCTTATGGATGCAAAGCATCAAAGCACATAATCTGTTTATGTTATGAATTAAGCTGTTGAGAAGAACCCTTATGCCTTGCATGTATAAAGCTATTTGAAGAGGAGAGCGAAGAAAACGAAAAATGAAAAACGATAGAAAGGTTCTTTATTATTCATGTTACTCTGCAGTGTAGCATTATAGTTTTGTCCTTTCTGATTTTTCTCCTCACTTTTCTAGCTTTATTAAGGTGGCTCAGTGTGTTTCAGTTTTTTAAATTTTTTCGGGCACAACAATAGTAATAAACTAATATATGATTGCTCAGGCGACAAGCTGATGTAGTACTCCAAAAAACTCAACATTGAGGTCACCCCCTAAATAAAACCAATAGCATAAATACTGCACAGGGTTACCAAGACAACCAGTAAACATTTCTGCTGCAAATATTTTATATCTCCTATGTGAATTGCTTTGGTGAAAGACGCAAGAAAGAAGGAAACCTTATTTGTTGCTGAACGCTGTAGGAGAGGCGGTCGTCTTCCAAGCTGAGAGTGGGATTGATCTAATACACAAAAACATCCAGCTTGCCTGATGTCCCAAAAACGTATAGCACCATCACATCCTCCAGTTACCAAAACCCACTCACTAGAAGTAGACCACTCCAATGACATTACACTGTCTGTCAGGAAAAACAATAATTAATGAATGTACTATACATGTACATAAACTCTAAATACCAAATAGATGTGTTTATGTATGCATCAATACAGGGAGAAGCAGCAAAATGAGAGGAAAAGAAACAAAACTAGCAATTTCAGATTCCATTGTGAGCAGTACAATTATTGCAACATACAAGGAAAATACACGCCTAAATACAGAGCTAAAATAAGACAAGTTCAACGACGAAAATCCAAGGTTCAGAAACATGTACAATTATGCAAACAAACTCCTATGTCCCAACAAGGTTCCCACTCATAAGATAATCATTTACAAGCTTAAATTGTAAATTCGATTGCCATGATCACATGTTGAGCTAAATTGCATTCCTAACTAAGCCAGATTAGAACTATGAATAAATTGATCCACTCTAACTCTGATCCAACTTGACTAGTTTGCAGCTGGCCCATGCTCATTCATTAAAATAAGACAAACTCAACTAGATTTTGGCGCTAAACAAGAGATTGAGTGCAACCCAAGATTGAAATTAGAAATCACATATAGTACCAGTATTGATACTTGATAGTTGGACAATCTGAGTGGATATGTGTATCAACTTCAACATTAGACATAATCTAAAGCAAATACTCAACTATATCCTTTTTTCTGTCCACCTTTTTAATTAGAAACTGTTGAGTAACTTATATCCAACAACAGTTTTGCCTTGTACATCATTCTATACCCAGTAAATTTGATTGATTCAACCTTTAGGAAGGGATGTGTAGATCATACACAAACTATTCTATAAGAGACTTGTACCATAGAGTGGAGATAACATCAAAGCAAAATTCCTTTATTTGCTTAACACTTCCACACATGAACATTCCAATGCAAATTATGGCAACTCGGCAATTTAACCAAGTCAGTCCAGGAACTTAGGTTACATCAAATTGATAGTCCCATCATCAAAAACATTGTCTGAAATTGTGTGCATAAAACACTATTCCACACGTGCACATTGTACCACAAATTTGCTTTCCAACCTTTTGCAACTCGGCAATTAAACCAAGTTCCCAAGTCAACCAAGAATTTAGAATACGCCAAAATGATAGTCCCTCCATAAAAAGTATCATCTCAATTTACATTCAAAATACCGAGCATACTGCATTCGAATTAATGGGTTGTGAAATTTTTTTGACCAATCAATATAGCAATATATTCTCATGAATTTCATTGTGTTTTATAATTTTATTCTTAAAATTTAAATATTAACCATTTTGTCCAAAACTGTTTGTTTGACCTCTATCTTAAAAGGTCAAAGAATAAAAATTCGTTGATCTCAATTGAGTAAATACTCTGGTTTACATAGTATAAATCAAATGTATGGTCAATGTTATCGAATTACATAAGCTCTTAAAAGAAGACAATGCCATCTCTCAGGATCCCAGACATGAAGAATGATGAGAAATACTGTGCCTGTTATACCGTGTCATCTTTATGCTAATTAGTGTTAACATACATCCAATTATTTACGCAAAGGAAAATATCTAATCTACTGCCAAGAAATGAGATTTTATCAACTAACGCTGTAAAGATATGTCTAATTATAAAAAAATAGGCTATAAGGAGATACTGATGCCAATTATATTTGTGCATGATTATCTCAGATAGGCATCTATCTAAGCCGCATGTTGAATGAGGAAGGCGATCTACATATAGCACCTCTCTCTATCCATGTAATATGGTAAGATGCTCAACATGATATTACAGATTGATCAAGAAACAGAAAGCATGTAAATGATTATCTTACAGATTGATTCAATAAATTGATCCACTCTAACTCTGATCCAGAAAGATTTAACATATTGATCAAAAACTTTGCAGATTGCAGTTTCATTTTTTGAGTCATAGAGCCAATCCCAATCAGTCACTTAGAACTTACGTTCTGGTTAACCATCAGAATATCACCACGTAATATAGGATATTCTTAGTTGCTGTAAGTTCTAGAATCAAATATTTCCTCTATCCTCGTACCCCTTCCATTATGTTCTGTTCATTTCCTCATTCTAACACCAATAAACATTTATAAGTTGAATATCAAAGAGAACTTACTAGATCAAGAAGCAAAAAGTCATAAAATCAAGACCATCAACATCAACTTACCACGATGACCAGATAGTGTGTGAGAAAATGCACCAGAAGAAATATCACAGAGTCGAACTTGGACGTCTTCAGTTCCAGAAGCAATTAGCATGTGAGATTTTGCTAGTGAAGACATAGCTGTCCCATAAACCTTTCCTGGCATTTTAAAAGTCATTACAGCCTGCACAGTTAATGTTGAGAAAATTAAAATGTGATCATCAGTTATGACCATTATTGTTAGAGATGAGATGTGTTTGCATTGTGGATAAGTAGGTTCAGGAATAGATTTTTAATTCTTCAATCCTCCATAGTCCATACCCCTTTAGCATTGAATTCTGTAGGAATTAGTGATGCAATCCGTTTCATGGATTAAAAAAATGCCCACTTTATGTGATTGTCTGAAACATGTTGCTTGGCCATTTATACAGAAGAGTTCAACTGAAGCTGTTTTTTTAGTTTTGCGGTTCCCAAGTCAAGTCAAGGGTCAATGGCTATGGCTTCACTTTTCCTCTTTTTTTCTTCTTTATTTTATCTCATTTGGAAACTCCCATCCAATGTTCACTCCATATTGATTCTGTGCCTCATTATTACTTGCATTACAATATCCATTTTCCTTGGTCAGAAATTAAAGAAAAGTACTTAAGTGGATCTCCTCTTTGTTTTTAAAAGGACATTATCAAATATTACCATAATTTCAATTACTTGATATGATTAAATTTTCGTTTTCCTTATTTTTAGTAGCTAAAAAGTATTGTAAAATTTTCTAACTATTAAATTGCTTTTTTAAATAAGTCGATGTTGTTTACATCCTTGGTAGATTCTCATACTATTCAAACACAGGAATGAGAAAGTACTATACTTTCCTTGGCAAATTTCCTGTATCCAAACATAGTTATAGAACTTTTAAGTTCCTAACTTTTCTAAATTTTTTGATATCCAGATATGAGATGTCAATCTCTTCAACCTCACTGATGCAATCCACACACCCCCAAGGAGGAAAGAACAATTGACCTGTGTGGTATTCGTATCCCAAACATTGATGTGATGATCATATGAACCAGTGATAAACAACCCAGTGTCAACTGGATACCACATAGCCGAGGATATGGCATATTTATGACCATGTTCATGCTGCTTGTTAATGACAACTATAGACTTGTGCTTTTCAATCTGACCACCTTCCACATAATCAGTTGCACGTTGAACATCATAAACAGCAACAGTTGCATCCGATGCACCGGCAATCAAATATCGTCCTTCTGTCAAATCAACCTGATTTTGTCATTGCAACAAGCCCTCAACAATTTTAATGCTAGCTTCCATTTAATTTAGACCATACATTTGCCAAAAGATTCGTTTTGCTTGCATACTCAAAGTTGTCGACAGTAGAAGTGATCTCCTTTTTTTTCAATTTCCTAATTTGAACATTATAATCACTTCAAATAAATTTCAATCCGATTTTTAACAAGTCAACAGAAATCAGTGTAGGAAAAAATCAATAGCCTATAATATCACAGAAATTAAGAATTAACTACTGCACGAAATTGTACCACAAGTCTCGGCCACAACATGCTTACGAACTTTACTTTTTAAAGCAAACCATTCTTATCACAGCTCTCAAAGAAATATAATTATCATCAGTTTCAAGTTTCAAATATGTAACTGAAAAACAGTCATAATCATTTCCTCAGTGTTTTAACCTGAATGAAATTTAACACCAAGAAAAAGAATAAAAAAACTAATTTACTTTAGTAACAAAATCCTTGGAAGACTCCAAACGCCGCAAAATACAAGTAATATCAATAGAAAAAAAAAATAGTAACATACCGTAAAAATATGAAAACCCCAAAAGAACAAACAGAGCTAGTAACTGAAACTAATGAAGGCAGTAATTAAAACAGACCTGAAGAGAGTTGATGGAGCCGCGGTGTGAGGAGACGATTTCTTTGTGATTAGAGAGTTGAATGGATGAAAGTCTTGAGTTCCGAAAGCGACTGGTGAACAAATTCGGATTAAGCTTCCCAAGTTCTCGTTCTCTAGTCTCCTTCCACATCGTCCTCGCATCTTCGATCTTGTCCACCACCAAACAATGTAGACTTTCCAACATCAAATTTCAAAAATCAGATTTTAAGTTTTAATGTTCAAAAATCAGATATTTTATATATAGATACAAATTTTTTTATATTTAATTAAATATTAATAAAAATATGATAAAACTTAAATTATATAATAGGTGAAACCCTAATTCATTTTCATTCATATTTTCTCTCA
>CAIGRF010044625.1:0-33567 GCA_903798235.1 Fraxinus ornus | reverse complement strand
GAAGAATGTGTGGTGGAAAAGTTATGAAAAGTTTTAGATTTGTGTGTAATATTATTTTATTGAAAGAATGTGTGGTTAAAATGAAGTAGGAGAAAAAAATGAGAATGAGAATGAGATAGAGAATGGGTGCCAAACATGGGCTTAATTTTTTTTTTTTCACAGTTTCCTTTTGTTTAATTTGTTTTTTTTTATTATTATAAATTTTTTTAGAAATAACTTTAAAATTTCTTAATTGTTTTCTTCATATTATACAAAAAAAAAAATTCAATTAAAATTCTTTTTAATTCTTAATTTTTTATTATTTTCTTTAATTTTTTTTTATCTGTAATTTGGTTCACTTACTTTTTGAGATTATGCTTTATTCCATAATTTTTTTTATGAAAGTTCTAATATTTGAATTTTTGTAGGATGGCGTGCTATCTAGATATGAAGTTGAGATAGAATGTTGGAAAATGTACTTGAACTGTAGATTTGATAGTTTTACTACTGTATGAGTTGTTGGATGATCAGTACGCAGATATCCTACGTCAGTCGAAGACTATGACCATTGTATCAATTGAGAGATGTGCAGTACTCGAAGCAAATGATTGATGCATTACTATGTCGGCTGCTTAGGTCAGTCGACGGCGATGTCTTCCACTTCAATATCGGGTGCAAGGTCGCTACTTTATCTATGTTTGAGTTTGCCCTCATGACTAGACTAAAAATAACTAGTGACAAGCTAACTACTGACGGTACTCAAAAAAGTAATAGGTTGCACGAGACGTGTTTTTAGGGATAGTGGACGGTGTTTCTACCGTAGTTGATTAGCGCAATCAAGGAATGCAACCAAATGTTGGACAAATTGAAGTCAGTCGATGATAATGCCCTTCACTTTGACCTCAAGGGCAAGGTCGCTATTTTCTCTATTTTTAAGTTTGCCCTCGTGACTAGATTAAGGATAACATGCGATGAGGCAGCTACTGACGGTACTCAAAGAAGTAATGGCTACACGAGACGTATTTTCAGGGACAAGGAACGGTGCTTCTTCCGTAGTTGATTGGCGAAACTAGGGAGTGCGACCGATGTTTGGTAGATTGAAGTTAGGATTGGTCTACATCCTTAAGAACGTGCTGAGATGTTATCACAACAAGACTGTGATCGACCTTTTCCATTTAAAAGTTGTTGATGACATTGACGCCTTCAACAATTATCCGTGGGGTCAGAGATATTTTGATGACACCGTACATGTCTTCACTAGATCATACTTGAATCCCTAGGGGTCCACTCATAAGTACGATACTTGTGGATTGTCCCTGGCGCACTGCATGTAGATGTTTAACATAATCAACGTTAAAAAAAAAATTTATATTAAATTTATATATAATAATTGTATGTGTTGCAGATTTGGACATATGAGACTGTCCCCCTCTTGGGTACCCGATTTGCTAGGCGAGGAGAGATATATTCCTTGGATGCATCATTGGCGAGCATCCCGAACAGACGGATGTCCATCGACAAATAGTTATCAGCCCTCCTTGATGACCCCTTAAGTGAGTGTTAACATTTGTGATTTATATTGTGATTTGATTCAGAATTTCATCACATGATCATTAACTAGTTAAACTGTCAATATTTCAGCTTGAAGTTCTAACTGAGTTGATGTCGTCGATGAAGGAGGATGGTCAAGGTTTTGTGCGTGAATTAGCATTTCGCATACTCGACATGACCAAATGTCCGATTTTATCATGGAACGAGATTGGATATGTGAATTAAATATAATTTATTGATTAACGTTTTGTACGAGTTAGCAAATTTTAACTAATTTAATAATTTTCAATGTTGTTATTTGTATAGGAGCGCGGTTCAGTTGATCGACGATCACCTTCGCCGAGGGGGATCACCTATAACGATGAAATCTCATTCTCCTCTATCTAGACACCTCCACTATAGATCTCCTACACACTGTCAAAGTCATTATTTTCATTTGTATGTCCGCTTGGATTTTATGGCGAAGGAGGTAGGGGCGTTATAACGAGAGGAGGTAGGTACACTATGAGAGGAGGTAGGGGGTTACAATGAGATATAAGGGGGGATGTGAGCTCGCTACGAGGGGAGATATGGGCGCTACGACGAGGTATCAAGTTTATGCCTTGATGTTGTAGTGCTACGAGGCCATATAGCAGAACTTCAGGATGAGATCGCAGTGCTCCAAGGTGATATAACGGGTATACGATGGGGTGATAGATTGGGTGACGGAGATCGGGGTTACATACCGTTGTGGACGGATGATGACGCATTAGAATCGTATTTGTTATCTATAGAGCGGGAGGGGACCCTGATGGGGACAGAAGAGGTGGTGGAGGAGAAGA
Organism: Fraxinus ornus; assembly: GCA_903798235.1. Taxonomy (NCBI): domain Eukaryota; kingdom Viridiplantae; phylum Streptophyta; class Magnoliopsida; order Lamiales; family Oleaceae; genus Fraxinus; species Fraxinus ornus. The sequence continues at coordinate 31,216 of CAIGRF010044625.1, read as the reverse complement.
GGATGGAGGAGGTAGCGGTGTCCAAGGCGGATGAGGTTGCCCCAATGACGGAAGAGAGGCGGTGCTCGGGACAGAGGATGTGCCTAAGATGGAGGAGGTGGCCTCTATGACGAAGGAGATAGCGAGCCCTAAGGTGGAATGGATGTCGGATGAGGAGAGGACGCTAGTCGTGATAGAGGGTAAGAAGTGTGTTGTTGGCATGCCAGAGGAAGTGGTTGGCAAGAGGCTTAGATTGCTATTACAGTACGTCATTTCTCCCTTCAGGCTGAGGCGAAGAAGATAACATTCGTATTTTATGCCTGAGTAAGTATTTTATGGCTGAGTAAGTATTTTATGATTTTAGTGAAGGCGTTTCCGGAATGTGGATCATGCCAAGTGGAAGGCATTCTCAACAGTGTGGCTAAGAATTATGCCTGAGTAAGTATTTTATGATTTTAGTGAAGTACGCTCCGCTAACTCATCTATACTTCTTTTCACAATCTTTTTTTCTTTTTTAAGAGCTAGCCACAGGATAGTTGAAAGGACGATCAACGACGGTTATAAGTGGTTTCATGACGTTACAACATCGGGTGCTTAGCTCGCCGACGATGTAAGTGTATTATCGCAATTGTTATTTATTATGTATAGATCATTTTTTGATTATTAAATGAAATAACCCCCTCTATTTTTTTATTAGCGTTTCCTGATGTAGCACATCGACCTGGCTAAGGACTTGTTGTGCGATTGAGCTCGAAGATATTCGAATTCATTTTACATTCCTGGCAGAGTCATATTGAACATCGAGTTCCTACGTGCCGTTACCATTGAGTATCCGTGAATATTGTTTATTTATTCGTGAAATAATTGTAAATAATGTAAAAAAAATGTAAAGTTTGTATATTTAATTGTTTATTTATTTGTGAAATAATTGTAATTATTGTAAATAATTGTAAATATTGAAAATTTAATTGTTTATTTATTTGTAAACTAATTGTAAATATTGTAAAAAAAAATGTAAATATTATATATTTAATTGTTTATTTATTTGTGAAATAATTATAAATATTTTAAAACAAATTTAAATATTGTTCAATTATCAGTGAAACCATTACAGATCTGTCTAATTGTCATTTAGGGAATTTTGACTTGTACAAAATCGGCGAGTACGTCATGTTATTCTGCACCTACTTTGTCGAGAAAAATCTCCAGTAGATGGTATTCTAGACGTACGTGGACATTCAGGACCATGCGGCTCAATTTTGGGTGGTAACAAACTATTAAGTGAGAAAATATGGCCGGGAACTTCCCACTTGACTTCATTCGGTAAAGGAAATATAGTTTCAGCGTATGCTGCTCTCCAATAATCAGCTAAGTAATAATGAGAGTACATGTTCTCGCTGTTAAGCCTTTATACCTAACCACTACGACTGCATGCTCATATGAAAAACTTTCTAACTGAAACTGACTACAAGTGCAGGTGTTATCAGTCAAGTCCACCACATATGCCATATTACATACATATTTCACGGAGAAGACAACTTATCTAGTGATTCCACATTCAACGTTCATACAACCTCTGCAGCTGTTTTTTTTATCCTCCTAAATCACGGCTATCACGCTCGTACAGCTCTGTGATTCTGCATGTCGATTGATTACGCCCAAAAAATAACGCGGTATTTGTAGCACAGTTTTGGGGTGTCAATTCCATAGGGTGATGGAAGAAATGCTCAAAGGATCAAAAAGGAAGTTTTCTCGTTTGTGAAGTAGAATTTGTTGTTCGAATAAAATTAACAATTCAATGTTTGAAATAATGAAATAAAAATCAATGTTTTGAAGTAGAAAAGCATAGGAATTCCCTCAATTGGATTTGATCAATCTCATCAATTATTCGTTTTTTTTTTATAACTCAATTAGAGGCTTTCGTCCCAACTCTCTAATCGGAGGATATAACGTTACAAATCACTTTAATTCAATTGTAATCCTAGAATCTAAGGGGCCGTTCTCTTCGTATTTCAGTTTTGTGTTTTGAGTTTTGAATTCATTTTGTGTTTTTTGTTTTGAGTGTTTGTTTTGGAATTGCTGAAAACTTGTTCTCTTTGTCATTCTGAAAAACTGTTTCTCAAAATAGAAAACTTGAAAGCGCGTTTACTTTGAAATTTTGAGAATATTTTTTTATAATATTTTATTCAATAAATCTGATTATTCAATAAATTTTAATAGTTTAATGTTAATTGATTGAAGAAAAAAATTAACGAGGTAACATTGCTTAAATTCTTTCGTCTAATTACAGAGAGGAAACANTTAGTCAATTAAAGTGATCCACTAAAGATGAATTTTGACTAATGGGTATTAAGTTTCATGGAATTAAAGTGTAGAGACCGGATGTTTGTTTTATATTGTTGAGGGGCCGATTTAAAACAAATAAAAGATAATGAATAGTCATTATCTTATATTATATGGGTTATGGTCCCCATTTGAGTGTGTTCTTCAAGTTTTCTACTCCCACACTAGAGATCAAAGGTTGAAGAAAAGATCACAAATCAAATTGGAAGATCGTGATCCATTCAGGCTAATAATTAGATTATCATGGATTCAGGTATGCTTTATGTTTTTGTTCATTTTTCGGATTTCAATATAGAGATCTAGAGATTATTATGTAAGAAAAGGATTTGAATAAAATATATAGCTTGATTATTCCTTTTCAATTTTCTATCATTGAAATCTACATCCTCTTCCTCATCCTCGTCCTCAGACTCATCGGCAACTTGTCCATTCCTTTCCTCGTCATTCTCACGTTGCAACAGTTGCTCACTGTGTTTGGATAAGTTGGCATCAGCAGGAGAAACGCTTTGTTGATTCAAGTCCTTAACTTCATCAGCAAGAGAACGTGCAGACATTTTGATGAAAGGATACGTAGGGATGCCAATGAGTATGAACTCTTGCAAAGCATCTAAATTGACTAGTGTTTTCCTATGTGTCCAGAAATGAGCAGATATCCACCTTTTTATCTTTTCAATTCCACAATAAAATCTCCCAGCCTGTAAGTGAAAATCCAAACAGGCGAAAATATAACAGAGGCTGCAGAAAACCTGCATATGTCCTAGTCAGAGATTAAACATCAAAACTGGAAAAAGTAAAGCCTGATAAGCAGAATAGTTAATGGTAAAAAATAACATATGAGAGAGCAAGCATGAGACTCAAAGGTGGAAAAACATCAGCTTTCTATTTCATTTTTTTCATATTAGCTCCAAACGAACCTACATTTCAATTTTGCAGTAATAAAGATGGTCAACAAATAAGAAGTGATTCACATTGTAAGCTAAAAGACATTCAAAAGAAGGTACACCCATGTATATGTTTGTGTCCACGTGAGAAAAAGAGGTGGATTAAAAAATACAAGTTCAGCCGATATAGCAAACAAATCAAGAATAAGTCATATGTCATTGTTGAAGAAAGCGAAGGCAGCATGGGTCTTGACTCCGAATCCATGAAAGGGACTCAAAAAGATTTCGTTCTTTTCTTACCTGACAGCTCTAAAAAACAAATTTTCGTTACTATTTAAAACTTTCTTGACTCTTTGATGGCAAAAGGCCCAGTGATAGCCAGGATGAATGCTGTCTCCTTTATCATAAAGTGGAAACAAGCTAATTGCAATTGGATTCGTGGTGTATGATAAATTTGTCCTCATATTTCTACCTTCAGACTACAGTAGACACACAATTACAATTTATGCATTCATTATTGAAACGGGCAATCCAACCAAGTATTGGAAGTTGAAAATCTAAACAAGAAGAGAAGTTGTAGAATTACACATGAAACATGCCACTGATCATTGGAAATCAATTTTTAGGTTCTTAGCAATGCCTCATTGAATTGTTCGGACCAACTCAGAAGATTCAATCCCTTTTTTTTCTCAATAATAAATAATATATATCAAAATCGCATAGAATTACATTCTGAATAACTCAGTTATACATTGCTTGTCAATGAATTGTCTTTGGTTACATTCTATTGGCTCAAAAAGCTCAAAATTTTCTTTACATTTTATTGGGATAATATTTCAATTTTAACGATCAAAAGAAATTGGTAGTGCAACATATTCAAGACTATAGCTAGTTACATTTTCACTAAAGAACCCATTCTTCCATTTTCATAAACAACGTCGATTCCTTATTCGATTGTATCAATAAACTAAACAGTTAAAAGAACAAAATTTTGAGCTCGTTTCAGATAACTAACAGAAAAAAATGTAACATTTACCTATTTTACAGATAGGGATCACAGCGAAAATAAAAATGTAACATATATTACGCTTACCTTGAAAAATTCTTTAATCGGTCTACAAGAATTCACGAAGAGGCAACATCAAATTCGCGCAGAGAGTTCCCTTGCAAGACTTGGGTAAATTGAAACTAAAATCGCACGAGAGTTTTCACGCTTCGAATCCGAGCGAAAATTGAAGGCAATTTACAAAAACACTCCCAAACCACAGCAGCGTCGCGAAGAATGGGTCGCGACGCTGCGTTCACGGAAGAGTCGCCTCCCCACGCTGGCTCTAGTACCGGCTTATCTCCTTCGTGGGCATCGACAAGGGAGAACCGGAGTCCAGAGGGAAGGAAGAGAGGGGATGAATTGGAAGAAAGGGAATAAATTGAAAGTGGGGCAGTGGAGGAGCTAGAAGATGGCATTTCCCGTGTTTTTGTTTTTTCCCCTGTTTTTGCTTGAAAACAGCCAAAACGATGTTTTCATTGTTTTGTGTTTTGTATACAAATTTTTTATCATTTTTAAAAATGCATTTTCAAAAATAGTAAAGAGAACGCGTTTTCATTGTTTTGGAAAATCGAAAACAGAAAACGTTCCAAAACGGCCAAAGAGAACACCACCTAAACTTCCTGTAACACATTTGCACTATTTTTATTGAAATATGATCGAGAATCGACCATATACATCAAGTATAAGACAGTAATCAATCTACCAATAAAGTAAAATTGAAATTGAAACTCATCAAATAGTTTAACTCTTCGATGGAAAAAGTATGACCGAATCCATAAAAAATTTAGTAAAGATTAAGCCAATCCCAAAATACTTATGAGAAAAAAAATCTAAATCCTAGAATTGTTTGATAATGAAAAATCGAATTACATAAATAAAAAGATGAGAAATCATCAATTCCAATCGAGTTCTTTCCTAACTTCACCAAGGTTTTTAGTTCTTCATCGAGATTCTTGAGCAAAAACTAGAGAAAAATATGTATGGACGCGTTTACCCTCTTCCTGGTACGTTCTAGGATTAAAATATCATGAAAGAAGTTGGTTTCCATAAGAGTTTGACGTAAATTAGGAAACTGAAATCGCGTCAAAATTTACTACTATGCGACTGCATAGTAATGGGGGCTGCGGTAACCAAACTGGGTACTGGATTCTCTGAAGGGCATCATGCGGTCCGCATAGGAAATAGTATATGCGACTGCATAGCTATTTCATTTTTCACTTGTTGCATTTTGGTCCTCAAACTCCGTTTCTCATTTAGTGACTTGTTTTTCCACTTTCTCTTCTTCCCATGCTTAATTACTTCTTCATTTTGCCTTCTGATCATCTTTTCGATTTTTTCAATTTGGTCCATGAACTTTCGTTTCCTTCAATTTGGTCATTTTTTCACGTGTTTCCTCATTCCGCTACATTCATCACGTTGTATTGTAAAACATAAATTACATAAAATTAAGTTATATTCCAACATAATTAACAATATTCTATGTTTTGACGTTAAAATAAGTGTGTAAAAACGTACTTATCATTGGTTTTGAAACTGTTGTTGTAGCTTGTTTTCAATATTCTCAATCATTTGAAGAATTGGTAACTCTCGATCTTTCTTGAATAAAGTATTGAAAGACTCTGTATTTTTTGACATCATCATGTTGTATCGACGTCCTAAAAAATGTGATCATGCCCAATGTTCAATTCTCATTTTTGTTAGACACTCCCATGACGAGAATGATTTACTTCCTATTTCCACCATGAGTTTATTTCACTCTTCAACACTATAAGTTTCGGTCGCTCTCTTGAACAATGAAACGATGCATTTGCCCAATACTTAGTCTTCAGATTGCGTTGTATATGGTACATGCAATACCCATGATGTGCCTCGGGAAACACTTCAACAATATCGTTTATTAAAGATGGATTAGTTACAAAGATAAGGTCCTCGACTACTCTGATTACTTGCCTCAGCTTTGTGAAGAACCAACTAACTGACAGGTCATTCTCGCTATCGACTATGTCGAATGCTAGAGAGTAAATTTGGATGTTGACATTTTAACACGTAGTAATAATTAACTTGCCTTCATATCTAGCTTTCAGAGTTGTAGTATCGACTAAATTAGGGGTCGCATCGCATTTCGAAATCCTCGAATGCATCGTCCAAGAGCCATGCATCGTCCAAGAGCCATGAAGAAAAATTTAAAGTAATTCTCACCCTCTGTCTAAATAAAAAATGTAGAGCCAGGATTATTGTACCCATGTTATAGCAATATCTGACCAATTTAGTATAACTCTCCTTGACCGAACCCATTAAGTTCTCCAATACGCATTCTTTGACCTTCCAAGCTTTCGGTAGCTCATGACCACTCCGTATGCTCGATGGATGTAGTTAATGATGTTCGAAGGTCTGTAAATTGTTAGTGGGTCCTGATATGTGCATTATCTGCCGACTAATAAACCATACTCGAGCTTGCATGTGATCATTTCGACGAATTTCCACTTCACAAGTACGTTCCTGTGTATACTTGTGAACTACTAACTTATTCGTATCCATCTTCGTCGCTCGTAAACGTCAACGGCAATTATCTTCGACGCAAAATATCATCAACAATGACTTTTTTGATTTGTTCACTCTGAACTCAAATTTCTATTCCAGTGCAATTCAGTACGTAACTTCCTACAAATCTTTCTTTGTTTCAAACAGTTGCTCGACATACAAGTTCTCATAATTAGGAACCACACGCGAAGAATTAGATGACGGTCTACTCGATTGATAAGTGTGTTTTTGCACACTTATTTAATACATAAACAAGTTAATTATTTATTTATTTGAGCGATTTCTATTCACAATTAGGTAATGTTGGCTTTTGTAGGCAAAAATCACCAAAATGGATTGAAAGCATACAAAGATGTGAAGTTGGGGACCAAAATGAACAAGTCAAAAATTAGAGGATTTGGAGTGAAATTTATGGAGGGCAAAATTGAAAGAAAAGTCAAAATTCGTGGATCAAAATGTACAAAATCATAGTTGAGGGACCAAGTACTCAAATATTGGAGGACTTGGAGTGAAATTTGGCAGAAAATCCCATTTTCAGCAAGAAAACAGAGATAGTGGTGTTGCAACGCCACTGTTCCGGCGTTGTGACGTCGCTTTTGTTAAAAACATGACTTTAGGGACCTTTTTGCTCACTTTCCAAAATTTCAGGGACCAAGGCTGCAAATTTGCTAGGTTTCATATAAAAATCAGCCTATTGACTTTTCAAAAGGGGAGTTTTCATTCTTGGCTTTCGCTGGGACGTTTTCCCCCGCTTTTTGGTTTTTTTTTTTCTTTTCTTTTTCCTTTCTTTTTCTTTTATTTTTTGTTTGATAATTTTGGAGTAATCAAGAGCATACAAAGTAGAATACATCAAAGTGTTGAAGAAATCGAGAAAGACACGTGAAATCAAAGGGGAATCTTCAAAAGAGTTTTTATTCATTTTATCTTTTATATCTTTCATTATAAATTGTTTAAATGTTATGAATTTATTCATGAACTAGATAATTTATTTAGGGTTTGATGTAGTCAACTCGATATTGTGGATTGATGAATTTATAATTATTTCTATTGGATTTATGTCTTTCTTATCCTTACAAGGAAACTTGTCTTTAAAAAATACAGCATTTTTAGATTCAATAATAGTATTTTTCATGTACATTCAGAATGTTGACTTATGTACGAGGAACCGATAAGCACTACTGTTATTAGCATATCCAATGAGTATGCAATCGATGGTTTTAGGCCCTATTTTAACTTGTTTAGGATACGATATTTCTACCTTAGCCAAACACCCCTACATTTTTAAGTATTTATACGAATGTTTATGACATTCCCATAACTCATAGGAGTTTCGTTCCTATTTTTGTGTAGTAATTTATTTAGAATGTGGTTAGCTGAGAGAATTGCTTTCCCCCACAAATTTTGATGTAAACCAGAACTAGTCAACATAGCGTTCATTATTTCTTTCATAGTACGATTTTGCGTTCGCAATACTGTTCGACTGAGGTGAATAAGGAGCTGTAGTTTAATAAATAATCCTAGAATCTGAGCTAAATTCTTCAAATGGTGCTCTATATTCCCCACCTCTGTCATTACAAACAACTTTTATTCGTTTGCTTAGTTGATTTTCAACCTCATTCTTGTATTGTTTAAATGCTTCTAAGGCCTCGTATTTACTCCTTGGCAAATAGACTAACACTATATTGTACAATCATCTATAAAAGTAATAAAATACTTTTTACCTTCTCTAGTTTGCACAAACTTTAACTCACAAATGTTATTGTGAATTAGTTTTAGAGGATACAAGTTCTTTTCTACTGAATGAAACAGTATTTTAGCTAATTTAGCCTCTACACATGTTTCACACTGATGATTTTGATCAAAGAAATAGAAGGCAATCTAAACTTGCTAATTTACGAAAGTATTAATATTTACATGTCCTAACCTATCATGTCATAAGTTAGAAGACNTTTTTCCTTTCTTTTTCTTTTATTTTTTGTTTGATAATTTTGGAGTAATCAAGAGCATACAAAGTAGAATACATCAAAGTGTTGAAGAAATCGAGAAAGACACGTGAAATCAAAGGGGAATCTTCAAAAGAGTTTTTATTCATTTTATCTTTTATATCTTTCATTATAAATTGTTTAAATGTTATGAATTTATTCATGAACTAGATAATTTATTTAGGGTTTGATGTAGTCAACTCGATATTGTGGATTGATGAATTTATAATTATTTCTATTGGATTTATGTCTTTCTTATCCTTACAAGGAAACTTGTCTTTAAAAAATACAGCATTTTTAGATTCAATAATAGTATTTTTCATGTACATTCAGAATGTTGACTTATGTACGAGGAACCGATAAGCACTACTGTTATTAGCATATCCAATGAGTATGCAATCGATGGTTTTAGGCCCTATTTTAACTTGTTTAGGATACGATATTTCTACCTTAGCCAAACACCCCTACATTTTTAAGTATTTATACGAATGTTTATGACATTCCCATAACTCATAGGAGTTTCGTTCCTATTTTTGTGTAGTAATTTATTTAGAATGTGGTTAGCTGAGAGAATTGCTTTCCCCCACAAATTTTGATGTAAACCAGAACTAGTCAACATAGCGTTCATTATTTCTTTCATAGTACGATTTTGCGTTCGCAATACTGTTCGACTGAGGTGAATAAGGAGCTGTAGTTTAATAAATAATCCTAGAATCTGAGCTAAATTCTTCAAATGGTGCTCTATATTCCCCACCTCTGTCATTACAAACAACTTTTATTCGTTTGCTTAGTTGATTTTCAACCTCATTCTTGTATTGTTTAAATGCTTCTAAGGCCTCGTATTTACTCCTTGGCAAATAGACTAACACTATATTGTACAATCATCTATAAAAGTAATAAAATACTTTTTACCTTCTCTAGTTTGCACAAACTTTAACTCACAAATGTTATTGTGAATTAGTTTTAGAGGATACAAGTTCTTTTCTACTGAATGAAACAGTATTTTAGCTAATTTAGCCTCTACACATGTTTCACACTGATGATTTTGATCAAAGAAATAGAAGGCAATCTAAACTTGCTAATTTACGAAAGTATTAATATTTACATGTCCTAACCTATCATGTCATAAGTTAGAAGACTCAATCAAATAAGCAAAAGATTTATTTTTATTAATATCAAAATCACGGAGTACAGGCATTACATTCATTTTGAATAGCCCATTGGCTAAGTACCCTTTGCTTACAAACATGCCATTTTTTGTGAGTACAAACTTGTCAGATTCAAATACTAATCTAAACCTACTCTTACTTAATAAATCTCCAGATACCAAGTTTTTCGAATATCAGGAACATGTAGGACATCGATGAGTGTTACTTCTTTCTTTGATGTCATCTTCAGTACTACTTTTCCTAGACCAACAACTTTTGATGTTGTCGAGTTGTCCATGAATAGTTGTCATTCATTGATAGGAGTGTAAGATGAAAACATCTCCTTATCAGCACAAGCGTGACGAGTAGCGCCAATATCAATGAATCATTCTTTCAGATTGTCCACCATGTTCCCTTCAAATACATCAGTTGAGTGCTAAGTTCAGACACACCGTTAGACAATATATCTTCCTTGGTCAAGTGTACTTGGTCCTTTTTGTTTTAGCTTTTCTGTCGGCAGTCTTTTGTAATGTAACCGGGATTACTACAGTTATAACAATTTCATTTGAATTTCTTGACCTTACTCTTCTACTTGCCATATTCGAGTGCTTCATTTTCTTATTAGTATTTGGCCCCACCAAATTGACTTTAGCCTCAATTTGCAGGTTTCCAGATTTCTTTTCAGAATTGCGATTATCTTCCTCAATTCTTAATTGTACAATTAGATCTTCAAGTCTCATTTCCTAGCATTTATGTTTCATGTAGTTTTTGAAATCTTTCCACATTGGTTGTAATTCTTCAACAATCACAGCGACCTGAAATGACTCATTGAGCTTCATACCTTTTGCATGTATATCATGTAAGATGATTTGTAGCTCTTGGACTTGATTCATTACTGTTTTCGAATCTACCATTTTGAAGTCCAGGAATTTGCCTACAACGAATTTCTTCAATTCAACATCTTCCATTTTGTACTTCTTTTCCAATGACTCCCACAGTAATTTAGATGTCTTGACCGAACAGTATACACTGTATAGTATGTTGTCAAGGCAATTGAGGATGTAGTTCCTACACAAGAAGTCACTATGACTCTATGCATCGAATGCTGCTCATTTTTGAGAATCTGTTTCATCTTCCTCAATAGTTGTAGCATCTTCACTCAAGAATTTTGCCAAATTTAGAATCGTGAGATAAAAATAACATTTTATGTTACCATCTCTTAAAATACACTCGCGTGATCTTTTTCGATTTCTCCCCGTGAGCATTATTAGGGGGTACGATAGATGCAGTATTACTTGCCATTATTGTCTTAAGATTGTTGGAAGTTGGTAAATAATTATATCATCATGAATTGATTTGGGCAGAATAATGTCGTGCACAATGAATGCTATAAAATTTTTAATAGTCGAGGCAAGAGTTGGATTCTCTCTCCTTAAGACGATAATGCCCCGCATTAGTACTGATGGTATTCCGGCATTCGCCTCCCAAGATACAACAACCTCGACTTGTAATAGTAGCACTACAAATTACACGACCCGACGGACCTACTCACATTTTGATCTCTCTAAAAATTGGAGGATTAAAATGTGCGAAAATAATTTTTGAGTCTGAATTGCAAAATATGAAAAATGCATGGACGAAGGAATAATTTTGAAAGAATAATAAAATCATTAATGATTTTGAAGTGAATGAAAACTGGAGTATGGGGACCTATTTATAGAAGTTGAAAGATTGTAACCAAAAGACACAACATCCAAAAAGTTGTGTTTTCAACAGACACAAACCGCTTGGACAAGCAGTTTAACTTTTAACTGCCATCCGCCCTTCTAGAATAATCCACGTGTCACCCACAGAAAAATCGAAGAAAAAATAATATAAATTAAATATACTATTATTTTAAATAATAATAAAATAATATAAATCAAATATTATTTTACCAAAAAAATATATATCAGTTTGGCCTAAGTTAATCCCAAGCCCAAGACCCGTGTCGTGTCAAGCCGAGTGGTCGGACAGACGGCGCGTGTGTGTGGGATTTGACTCAACCTACTAGCATGTAGGTTCGCTCTCCTTTAAAAACTATTGGTACTCCTTAGGGCCCAAACCCAAGTCTCAAACTTGTGAAATATAAAGTAATTTATACTCTTCTAGCTTTCCTATGTGGGATTGTCATTTTCCAATTTTATTATTTTACTAAAAAAATATATATCAGCTTGGCCCAAGTCCAAGCCCACAACTCGTGCCAAGCCAGTCGGTCGGATGGGCGGCAGCGGTGTGCGTGTGTGGGCTTTGGCCCAATCTACTAGCATGTAGGTTCTCGCCTCTTCAAAAACTATTGGTACCCATTGAGCCCAAATCCAAGTCCCAAACTTGAGCAATATAAAGTGATTATTCTTCTAGCTTTCCTACGTGGGAATGACACTTTTTTAATTTCCTACCAATTTTTATTCCAATTTATTTCAACTTTAAGTGGTCATCTTTTGGCTTTAATTTCTCATTCACCCTAAATTGATTTTGAGAAAATAAATACATTGTATTAATCTACTCATGAAGTAGAACACACTCGGCCAAAGAAATATTTTGTCCAACTAATAGAACCTAATAAAATAATTGGTCAAAAGTTGATCAAACCAACTAATAAAACCCAAACTATAGTAATAACATAAAGGGCCATGCTTTATGTCCCGGCTCAATGACCGGGACATAAAGTTGGTGCCCCCCTATTGGAGGGGTCCGCCCTTTAATAGGGGACGCCAGTTGGCTCCTCTGTCCTTGTCCCGATCATTGAGCCGGGACAAGGGGCTTTCCCCTAACATAAATAATCATGCATTCAGGTTAATATATGACTTGCATTCATCACAATGCGATAACTACATATCAATTAAACACTTACCCTTATCAGAGAGTTCTTAGACCATCCAATGCCATAATCAATACTAGTTTTTAAAAAATTTATAATTAAACAAGAATTATAAATTTGAATAAATACCCGACATTTTTTTTGCAAATTTATTAGTCGCATTAATTATATTAATATCTAGGTTGTGTGGGGTTACAATTTCTATAAGGTGGTAAACTAAGAATATTATCTAAAAACACATCTTAATAATCTTGATAAATGTTTGACAAATAAATACATGCGTGGTTATAATGACATAGGGTCCTTAATGTCCTGTTTACATTGTTTGATAACGAATTAAGACAATCAATTATCTCATCTACTTCTCCTTAAACATAATCATCTTTGGTATAACCCCATACATCATTACTAAAACTATGTTGCCACAACAACATTTAAGCAATGTAAAAATGTAATTCAACCTTACCAAATGATCAATAGAGAGGACCCTTTGTGGCAAGACCTCAATACGATACCCTTTTTGAAAATGTATTTTAGAATCTACATAAACGATTTTATAACTCTGAGATCTGATACTAAACTGTAATACCTTCAACCTAGATTTGAAGGTATTATCATTTCATTTCCTCTCAAAATCGGAAAGACGATTTAATTTTTCTATAACATGATAAATATTAATTACTTCATTTATGAAAATAATGTGTACTTAATAAAATATAAAACAATTAAATTACTTGTTAAATTTATTTTCAAAACGAATTCAATATATCAATGTTATTGTACTGAGTTCATCGTATCACAAGTCATTATTTCGTATCATCTTGCCTTCATCATCTAAAAATGGTGAGAGATAACGTGGAATGAGCTAACGCTCAGTAAGCAAACCTCATGTAATCTCATGTGTATGATGTATGCCTATAATACACATATGAATTACTTTAAATTAAAAAACATTTCTCAATCTGTATCCCCTTTCTTTCATTTCTTTGAAAACTTAACATTGACTTCGTGAGCTCACTTGTTGTATCGTCTAACCAATTAGAATGCAATGGGAAATTATTATTTGGAAACCGATCGAGTTCTATCGGTAGTACTACAAAGCAATTAATATTAACATTATCATTGAACATTAATCGGGTACGCTAGTACCCCATGCCCCATTTCTCACTCACATTTTTCACAGCATAGACATACACGTACCTCATAATAAAACATTCGGAATACATATTTTTAAAAACATTCATTGACTTATTGACATTTGAAAACGTTTTATTTCTTGAAACTTTATATATGCTTATGATATGTCCTAAGAAGCATTTATAATATAAAATGTAATGATCAAATATCATGTTTATGTAAGGATAATTTAAATAACATGTTTATACATTTAACCATATAACGTACACATGAAAATAAGAGGATGTTTACTTACCTTGAGTTTTAACAATTTACTTTTTGAAAGGCAAATGAAGATGTTCCTAGCCACCATAAAATCAACGTGCCAAAATCCTAATTCATTACCATCTATTTAGAAATTTCGATTGAACTCGCTCTTTAATATGAACTCATAACCTTACTCTATTAAATTAATTAATTAATTAATTATTGTTGGACAACCCTATTTGCAAGTAAAAGTGTTATGGAGAAAAAAAATTATAAGAATAAAACGTGAAATTCAATATTAAATCATCAATCCAATTACCTACTAATCTGTTAAATGATCATAAAAATTGAAATCCAAATTACTGCCTAATTCTAAGAAATTACACACACACACACGCACACACACACAAATATGCATCCAGACACTACGTACATTCTTATTTATACTTGTATATACATACAATTAACATACATATTCAATAACATAGACATACATATCATATATACACATACAAAGCGCGCGCGCGCACACACACACACACACACACACACACACACACACGTTTGTAGAAAAATCTCAAAAGGCCACATAATTAAACTTGTTCTATTAAAAATCAATATAGAAATAAAAACACAAGTTAACCATAAGATTATATCATGAATAAATTATGAACCATACCTTATTGCAAGTAGTAGGATCAAAGTTCAGCCCAGACGGACGTTGACTAGTCAACGTCGATCATCAGTGATCGTAAGAGCGAAGTCGTTTATTAATATTTAATTATATAATATTAAAAATTATTCAATATATATGTAAACGTACTAAAACGTAAAAATTATATATATATGAAAACGTAGTTTAATAAAACCAAAAGTACTAAAGAAATATGCAATACAACCTACTCTAAACTGTGATCTTAGACAACTGCATTCTACGGGATGTCATACTTTGAAAACATTGCAATATTGCTTCATTCTCAATTTTTTCAAAATCTCTTTCTCCATGTACACCACCAAATTGTCATTCAACCAGTCGTCTCCCATTTTGTTGCGCAAGTCACTCTTGATTAAATTCATAGCAGAGAATACTCTTTCAATACTTGCAGTTGCCAGTGGTAATATCAAAACCAAGGTGATCAGCCTATACACCAATGAAAAATAACAAGAGCTTCTTGTTTCAACCAACTTCTGAGCCACATAAGAAATGCTATTGAGATTTCATTCATTCTCACAAACATAAGGAATTTGTCAAGTTCATGTCGAAGCAATAAAAGCTCTTCATTATTGAAGTCCAAAGGATACAATTGAGCAAGACGTATCAATTTGTCCCTATCAAAAGCTACAAAGGAATCTCTTGGATTTAAACACGAAATGCAAGTTAGGAGCTTAGTAGTTGTCTCGGAAAAACGATCATTCAACTCTTGGAAGATTGAGTCTATCACGTGACAATACAAATCAACATAAAAGCGATGATAAGTCACCTGCTGAGTTCCACGCCTAGGTCGACCTCTCAATACTACAATATCCTCCATATTGGGCACAAAAATATGTCTAATAACACAAAACTCAATCACCCTACTCAACAAATTATCCCAGCCATTGTCTCTCATGTCCTGCAATGTATACTTACACAAATTTAATAACCCTACGACATTCTGAATATCCTGATCCTTCTTCTGTAAGGCTTGTGGAAGGTTGTTTATAATTGCTAGAATCTCAAACATGAAGTGCACAAACTCGAAGTTCTGCATAGTGTCCATCTGTCTTTCGGCCATTGATTTCTGCTCTAAATTTATGCCATCTTTTGATATATCCTCAAGAACATCTATGATGGCATTAAACATATTAATAA
The DNA here is from genome assembly GCA_903798235.1 of Fraxinus ornus. Classification (NCBI taxonomy): domain Eukaryota; kingdom Viridiplantae; phylum Streptophyta; class Magnoliopsida; order Lamiales; family Oleaceae; genus Fraxinus; species Fraxinus ornus. The sequence goes on along the minus strand of CAIGRF010044625.1, from coordinate 15,199 downwards.
CACGAGTAATTGTCGTAGGTGTGAGCCCCATCTAGTATCACCTGGGCGTGCCAAACTCATTCATTAAAACTTACCACTCCCACTACAAAGTTCCCCAATATTAAGCTTCTCCAAAATATCGGCATGATAACTTGTTCAAAGAACATCTACACGCTTACATGATGCACCCACCAAATTCACAATAATAGCAAACATATTAAAAAAAACCACCAAGTATGTTATTCCTACGTGCCATAGAAACAATCGCCAACTGAAGTTAGTTAGCAAAGCAGGATTCTCTCTTAAAATTAAAGCTTTCAAACCATTGAACTCACCTGACATATTGCTTGCTCCATCATAACCTTGACCTCTCAGGCTAGATATACTCAACCTATGAGTAGAAAACATTGCATCAATGGCATTCTTGAGTGATTGGGCACAAGTATCTGTGACATAGGTAATGCTCAAAAAATGCTCCTTCATGACCCCGCTTTGGTCAACAAACCTCAAAACAACTGCCATTTGTTCTTTTATAGAATTATCACGAGCCTCATCAACCAATACTGAAAACAAGCAATCACCCATCTCATTGATTATAGCCCTTGTTGTCTCTACGGCACAATAATTAACTAAGTTCTTCTGGATCTTTGGTGAAGTCATTTGGTCATTTCCAAGAGCATTATTGAATAATACTTGTTTAACTTCCTCATAAAGAGTTGCATACTAGTCTAGTAGCTCAATTAGATTTCCTTTATTAAGAGACTCTTTGGATTCAACGTGACTACGAAATGGCAATCCTTGCATCAAGAGGAATCTAGTACAATCTAGTACCGCAGTCAATCTCATCTTATAACTTTTTTGTTGACTACTACTTTGGCTAGAAATAACATAAGAAATACTCTACTTTTGATTCATCAAGTTGGTACACTTTGCAAAAGTTTGATTATGAGCACTATCAAAGAGATCGACATGATCTTTCAATGTCTGTTTGTGCTTCCAATCCCTAAAGCCGATTTTAGTGAATATATGTCCACCCTCTTGACCCCCTCTATCGGGCTTGAACAAGTAGCAATACAAACAATACGCTCATAATTTTTATACTGTACTCCAACCAATGAAATTCAGAGAACCACTCTTTCCGAAAACACCTATTATCATTCCCTATCCTTTTTCTTGGAAAGTCGTGTCCATATGGTTGATAAGGACCTTTCTCTAAGTATGCCATCCTAACATCATCTCTGATATTAGGATCGTATGAGTCGATAGGGGGCGTTTCCCTGGATCAGATACAAGATCATCCATATTGAATTGAGGCCGGGGACTTCTTTATGTTATTTTATAACACTTGTGCTCGACTAGAATCAGTGGCAGGACTAGATGCACAACTAGACAAAGAAGAACTCGGTATGGACTTTCGTTTCGGTTGAAAAAATTGATCTATAATCTGTAAAATGCCCCAATTTATTTTCCAATTAAAATTGATTAAAAAAACTGTCTACACATGGTTTAATTGGAGTTGATTCAAAACAATAGGCTAATCGAATTACATGTAATTGATAAAAGTATTAAAAAGGCAATTAGAGTGAAATAAAGTAAGTGCAAACATATCTTTTTCCTATTCCTATTGGCTATTCCTATTCCTAGTCTTCCCAGTTCCCATCCCAAATATATAAGGTCAAATGGGTCTTTTCATTATTTACTTTTCTTTTATTCTCGCTTAGCTTGAGGTCTTAATTATTCTTAATTAATGATAATCAAATCCCGATTATTACATTTTACCAGCCTATTACAATAACACAATGACTTTAACAGTTTAACTACTTCATACCACAATTCACAATTTCACATCAATTATATGCCAATAAACTTGGTGCCTATAACATATATAAAGTTTGGGCATTCTAGCAGAAATCCATTGTGAAATCATATAAACATCAAATAAACTTTAACATTCTTAACATTGATAAAAGAAAATCCAGTTATGTACAATTTTCATTAAGTAAGCATCAAAAAATTGAATGGAATAGTCTCCAAAAGCACAAACAGATTCTCCATTTACTTACAATTTAATATTTTAAAAGATCAACTACATTTACTTTATGCTAGTTGCACTTTGTTTACTAAAATACATATTTTGACTTGCAAAGAATTTCAAACCCTATCCAATTTCAATTTCCAGGCTATCCTATACAGCTATACTTCTAAAGAAACTTAGCAATATACATTCAAGATTCTTGTAACTCTTTCTTCGAGTTTAATTAATGACTTACTCTCACACATGCCACAACCTCTCATCACAAGATTCACAACACAACTACACAAGGAAAGGAACAAAAACAAAAAGAAAAATAAAAAAATAAAAGAAAAAGAAATACTCACATTCTGCTGGAGATAGACTGAGACCGACGCCGTCGGACGGTCGGAGATCAGACAGCAACCGAGCAACGACTGAACGCACAGGCACAAGCATGCAACAGTCAGCAGATCGCCCTCTTCAGCTTCGATTTGTTGGGTTTCAACTTTCAATTGGAATTGGGGATTTTTTTGTAAGGCTCAATTTGGTTTTGTTTGTGGCTATGGGTTGTAAATTGGCCCAATTAATTGGGCCTTATTGTTTGAAAACAAGGCCCAAAGGTGATGTTCTTCTCTTCATTGAAACAAAACAACAAATGAAAAAAAAATTCCTTGATCGGCGCCGGCCTTCTCTTCACTGCTTCCCCTTCCCGACGGCACTTCAAGATCCCGACGGACCCAGCACGGGCAACCGCGGGGGCTGGCCAGGTGTTGGGTCCGCCCCCTGATTGCAAGAGCATACTCGTGTCTCAAATGGAGAAATTGAAATTAAATGTTTGGCAAGAAAAGAGTTTCTACTTAATTTTAAAAGGTGTGAAATAAGGCAAATATATAGACTCCTAAACCTAATGGCGTTTATTTAGTTTAATTTGTACTAATCTAGCAAATAAAGCCTCCTTATTCATCTGTATTAACTTATTTAAACCTTAAATTGATCCCAGCAGCTTAATAAATTTTCTTTTTGTTGTTAAAATGTACCCCAAAATTTTTCTTATTGATATTAAAGAAAGATTCTAACTCGACCTCCAGACTCAATCAAAAAGCAAGGCAAGTTTAAAGCAAGTAGTAAAAATAAATGCATTACAATGAAAATAATTATATTAATTGAGCAATAAATATAGTGTAAACACATAATCTAGATAGACGTGATAATTATGAGAAACAAGCTTGTGATGTTACAGATCAGATCCAAGAATGGATCTTGTATTTTGGGTGTATTTTCCATATGATCTCTACAAAACATTGGTAGGAAGATTATAAAGAAATGAATGGAGGGGAAGTAATTATGGGAAATAATGTGGCATGTAGGGTAAAAGGAATAGGACATGTTATATTGAAATTTGAAAATGAATATATCTATACGCTAGAAAGAGTTAAGATGTGTTCATGAACTTAACAGAAATTTAATTTCAATGGGAGACCTTGATGATATAGATTTGGAAGGTAGGATTGGAAATGGCACATTAAAAGTGACTAAAGGTTCACTTGTTATTTTCAAAGGTATCTACCTCACCAAGGCTACTGCTGTCCTATTTGATCTCGCAGTGGTATCTACTGCTGAAACTAATGCCAATTTAAAGTGGCACAATAGGTTAACCCATGTAAGTGAGTAAAGCTAGCACATCCCGTATAAAAAGGGAGTTTTTGGAAAGGACACTATTTCAAAAGTGTCCTATGAATTTTGTACTTTATGCAAACACCACATGCTACATTTTAATACTAGGAAAGATAAAACTACTATATTTAAATATATTCATTCATATCTTTGGGGGCCTCATCTACTATCACTCAAGGAAGAAATATTTCCCGTCCTTGATTGATGATTTTTTCTAGAAAAGTACGGATTTTTCTATTAAAACAAAATTCTAAAACCTTTCAAAATCTTAAAACCTAGAAAGCTTTAATCGAAAATCAAATTGAAAAGAAAATGAAAATCCTTAGAAATGATGACGGCTTGGAATTCTACAATACAGAATTTGAACTCTTCTATTCTGAGACATAAAACTGTCCTTTATACTCCATAGAAAAATAGAGTAGTTGAAAGGATGAATATAATGCTTTTAGATAAGGTCAGGTGTATGATGATTGTTTGCTTTTTAGAAAAGTACGGATTTTTCAATTAAAACAAAAATCTAAAACCTTTCAAAATTTTAAAACCTGAAAAGCTTTAATTGAAAATCAAATTGAAAAGAAAATGGAAATTCTTAGAAATGACAATGGCTTGGAATTCTACGATACAAAATTTGATCTCTTCTATAAAAAGAAAAGGGATTCTAAGACATAAAACCGTCCTTTATACTCCATAGCAAAATAGAGTAGTTGAAAGGATGACTAGAATACTTTTAGATAAGGTCAAGTGTGTGATGATTGGTTCTGGAGTTCCTTAAGTTCTGTAGGATGAAGCTGTAATGACAATAGCTTATATTGTTAACATGACACTTTCCAATTCTTTAGAAGGCAAACACATGATGAGATATGGTTTGGAAAGACTCCAACTATTCTCATTTGAAGACCTTTGGCTGTGCTATTTATCCTCGTCAAAATGTTGGTAAGCTTGAGCCAAGATCTCTAAGATGTATTTTTATGGGGTATCATATTGGGTTAAAAGGATATAGACTTTGGTTTAGAGAGTTAAAGGGATTTAAAATGATAATCAGTATGGATGTGACTTTTATGAGTCCAATACCCTCTGTTTGGGTACTAGAAGTGATGAAATTGTTCCTCAGAATGAAAATGAAGTTCAAGAGACACGTGAAATAGAAAAAAATTGTAGAAAGTGAGATTCAAATAAGTGATGGGGGATCAGGTTGCTACTTTAGATGATTATCAGTTGACTAAGGATAAGACTAGAAGATCAACTAGAGAACTTGCTAAGTTTAATGATTATCTTTCTCTAGCTATTTTGTCTTATCAGGATCTGACCTTTACGGAACTTAAAACTTATGATGAGGCTATAAGTTGTTAGTTATTACAACATCGGATTGCTGCTATAAAAGAAGAGATGTCTTCCATACTTAAAAATGAAACCTGGAAATTAGCTTTCAAGCATACAGTAAGTCTATAGTTGATTGTAAGTGGATTTATAACATTAAGGAGGGAAGTTCTATGAAACAGCCTCTCAGGTTTAAGACCAGACTTGTAGCAAAAGAATATACACAAAACTTGGTATAGATTATAATTAGATTTTTTTCCCCCTGTAGTTACTACTATTAGGATAATGCTTGTATTGGTTTCTCATTATGAATTAGAGCTTAAACAATTGGATGTTAAAACAAAATTTTTTATTTGTGATTTATATGAAACTATCTATATGCCTCAGCCACAAGATTTTAATGATAAAAGAAATCTTGATCATGTGTGTTTGTTAAAAAAGACATTACATAGGTTAAAACAATCACTTAGACAATTGTATAAAATGTTTAATGACTTTGTTTCATCTATTGGCTTTATAAGAAGTGCATTTGATCATTGCCTTTATTTTAAGAAAAATAAAATAGATTCTTCGATTGTTTACTTGCTCATGTATGGGATGATATGGTATTAATTGGTCATAATATACATGACATTAATGACATTAAGAGGTCTTTAAATTCTAGATTTGAAACGAAAGATTTAGTGCATGTTAAAAAAAATTCTTGGCATGGATACCATAAGAAATAGTACTAAACACTTGTTAATACTTAACCAAACTTCTTATGTGGAAAATGTTATATCAAAATTATCCATGCACGAGTCTAAGTCTGTAACTTTACCACTAGCTTCACATTTCAAATTAAGTAAAGACCAATGTCCCTTATATGAATCGACATTAAATACATGAGTAAGGTTCCATATGCCAATGCTGTTTGATTTGTGATGTATACTACGGTCTATACTAGACCTGATATGGCAAATGCCATTAGTACCCTGAGTAGGTGCATGGCCAATACTAACCCTGAACATTGGACTGCCTTAAAATGGTTATTGAGGTACTTAAAAGGATCATCTAAATTGGGTTTGTGTTTTAAATCTTGCAATGAGGGGATTATGTTGAAGGGTTTTGTTGATTCTGACAATGTTGAGGATAGGGACAGTAGAAATCAACTATTGTATAAATGTTTGCTTTGTGTGGTACTTGCATTAGTTGGAAGTCTTAGTTGCAATCAATTGTAGCTTTATCAACCACATGAGTTGAGTATGTGGCTGAAACTAAAGCCATTAAAGAAGCAATGTGGCGAAGAGGTTTATTATCTGAGATAAATAAATCATCTAATCCTGTGGTAGTTTATTTAGATAGAGTGCCCATTCATTTGTCTAAAAACTAAACACATAGATATTAGAATGCATTTCATTAGAGAAGTAATTGTTAAAGAATCTGTGTTACTTGAAAAAATTGCCACCAAATTCAATCCTTTTGATATGGGAACAATGGTACTGTCTGTAAACAAGTTTAAATCTTGTTTATAAATCTTAAGAATTGATACTAGGTAATTTTGTATTTCATTGCAGGTACTTTACACTCGATGCAGATGGAGGATTATAAAGTTTATCCTAAATTTTTAGTGTTATCTTTATCATGTACATAGTCTTGTTACCATTGGCATCAAGGTGAAAATCTATTGGGCTGTGATACCATGGTATTCAGTCCAGTAATAGGGTAATGATGAAGCTGGGCTTGTCACATTTGTAGGTTTTTTTATAACCCATTACCTGATAATCCAAATCGGGGCCTAGAACCCAAATCAATAAGGGAAAACGCATTTTGCAAGTGTGACTTGAGTTGCCTATAAATGCATAAGTTGTCAGCTGCTTTGAGCCCTTGATGATCATCTAAGATCAATGGTTAGTGTGTGTGCTATATAGAGGGTCTTACACTATTGCCCTATTTTCAGTCCCGACTTCTGTTTTTCTTGAGCCTTCTTCTTTTCTCTGTGGAAGAGTCTGTTGGTTTTTCTTTCTTCGTCTCTGTTAAAACTCATCTTCTTGGTAGAGTAATCCTATGTGGCGTCTAAGTACGAGTATGTGTGATTCTATATGGAGAGAAGAAAAAGGGAGTGGTCTTTTCTGGCTCATTTAAGTAGCGTCACTTTAGCGTTCGGGTTTTCTTGTTGTTCTGGCTTGTAGGGCACAATGATCTGAACCCAAAACGATCTATATTGAGATGTCTCTCGTTGATTCTTGATTTGTAATTAGATTTATTGTCGATCTATTGTACACTTGGGTTTCTGATTGTAATAATATAATATAAGTGTTTCTTTGTATACGATTTGTTAAACAAATTTATTTTCCACTTTCCTGCACGAATCTATGAATCCCAATTCAATGACGAGCCTATTGCATGAATTGATATAAAGGGAGTCGTAAGTGTGTGAGGACGTTAAAACACAACCCTGGCTAGCTAGTGCATTTCTGATGTACAAATTACTGGAGTCATAAATTGAGCTCATTCTACGTATGAGCTTCTTGTACCAAAATAAATGCTAGGTCAAGCAGCTTGAGAAAATAATCTAAAACAAAAGCCAGTAACAAAATGTCAAAAACTAGATTTCCGCAACACCTTATTATCCTTTCAAATTGAGAATTATGCCCCTGTTTGGACTACATTTTTTTTCATTCTCATTCTTATACTCATTTTCAACCACATATTCTTCAATGAAATAATATTTTCCATCACATCAATAACTTTTCCTTCTTTTTCAACCACATATTCCCACATCAACCAAAAAAATACATTCTTTTGGAAATAATGTGCACCAAACGGGGGCATATGTCTCTCGCCACCGGTGTGAATGTGAAAGTTAATGCTACAATCAAAAGAATCACTCGACCACGCCTCCAGCATCAACTATCTTTCAACTGGAGAAGTAAACCCTATAAATAAAATTACAAGTAACAAAAACATAACCACAAGTACATGTGATGTTGAATCTTACAGCCCCAGATAAGTGACTGCATGTATGTTCTCCCCAATTTCCATAAAAAGGGAATCTTATAATCATTACAGAAGCCTGAGATGTGAAGTATCATTTGATCTCTTGATTTGCCAACCGAGTTTCCATGTGTGTTGTAGTACTGTGACAGACGATTCTTCTATGCAAATCTTATGCGACATTGCTGGACTGCAGCCAAGGATGCCGGTAAGGAGGCACTTGATTGGGATCGAGTGCGTGAAAATACCAACACAAGAAGATACGGAAGAAGGGGCGTTTCTGACATCTATGTCACGAATCAGCCCTTGGTTAATGGGTACTCGAGGAGACATCTCGTCATCAGCCTCGTTATCCCCAGTGGTAGTCACGATCTGAAGCCTGCTCTTCCCGGATTTCTTCCTTGAAAGCCCTTGCCGATTCCTCTGAAGCAAATCCCAATGGTGTGGAGGGAGAGACGGCCCATCTTGGTCGGGAATTAAATTTGATGGAGCATGACAACTGTGGTTTTGAAAAACCGGGTTCTCACTCTGTTCTGGTGGGGAGAAAACGGATCTATATTTTTCAGGCAACGTCAAAACTGTACCATTTAGGAACTGAACTATCCGGAATTCCACCTGCCTCAGTGATTCCCCAGATGGAGCAGAAAAATCTGGTTGGAATCTCTCCATGAAGCTCATAGTTTCAGGTGTAAAAATTTCTGATCGGTGGCATCCTTCCCAGTGTCCCTGGCTCATCTCCACCAATGCATCTGAAGATTGTATCAGTTCCTCCAAAAAATTTAACTCCTGCAAAGTTTGATCTAACGACCCTTAATGAGATTTAACACATACTTTATGGTGTTCTAAAAATACAACAAATCAAAACATTTTTCTGTTCACCTTACTCATTTTGAAATGGATTTATCAAATAAAAAATGAAATATTGAAAACAAAAGAAGAAAACCAAACACCATTGGATGAAGTAATGTAAATGACTAAGCAATCCTACTTCGGGACTATGTCCACTAGAATATTTGCTTTAAATACCATGAGCGAAAAATGTTTTAGTAATTGTTGCAATAAAATTCTGATTGTGGTCAGAGTGTCACTCCTTGAAGGTTTATCTGTTGGTCCCTGAGTTGTGATGCAAAACATTAAGAATAGACATCCAAGCTCCTATAAATAATAAAACTCTCGTAACATTCATAAATTTTTACTTTTCCCAAGGAAGAAAATTTCAAGATAACTAACTAAAAGTGTGTTCGGGAAGTGTTTATAAACAATTGAAATTATAAATAAACAGAAATGAGTTGTGGATAAATGGATAGTACTTGTGGGTCTTTTGAATCGTGTGGATAAAAAGTAAATTGGAATTTATAAATACTTTATAGACATGAGCCATACATGGGCTAAAAGTCATTTCATGTTATGTCAAAACTCGAAGCTACATAACATGCTTAAACTGGTATCATAAAGCATGTGGTAACAAATGTCCTCACAGATAATCAAAGTGAGGAGCAACTACTTGGGTACGCCTCGTGTAACGAACACTTCTTCACAGTCTTGTCTTTTAGCATGTAACACACTTGTTAATTTATCCAATTATCAATAAAAAAAATCCTTGAGGTACAACTTCTCCACAACAGGAAATAACTATCCTCCACCATTCTTAAATATGCTGAAGGAAATATCAATAGGCTTACCCTTGGGCAAAAAATATAAGCAGAAATAGATAAGATGAACCCAAAAGATCAATGATCGTAAAATATGTTTTTTTGTTTCTGGGAAAAAGAGCTAGGTCACATAAAGATGGAAGAGTTGACAGTGAAGGCGTAAGAGCACAATACATTTTGTAAAAGCAGATGCTAAATGATTTTGTAGAAATTTCATAAGAAAAAGAAAAATTATCATATTTTCCTTCCTCACTAGTTCAGACAGTAATTTGATTCAAAATCAATAATTATCAGACAGCAACTGATCTCATGTTTTAATATACCCCATGCTTAATTAATGATAAAAGTTAAAAAGAGAGGTTGGCTTGGCTAACACAACTTTTCAATTATCAGGCGATATATCTAGATGTTGCAAAATTAGCAATCCAGTTGGGAAACACAAAAGAAATGTTCAGATAAAATGGCAGCCGAAGATACCACTCTAAAGTAACAAGATAAAATGGTTCAAATTCACGGAGTACACGGATTTCACCGAATTGGTCATTTAGCAACAAGCTAACTCTTGCTCAGCAGAGAGCCCCAAATCTAGTTTTTTAAGATACCAATACATTTAGGTTCATAGGCAGAGACAGCTATAAAGCTAAAAATAGATATACTTAAACATCTAGCACATGACATCTCTGCTAGGCCAAGAAAATAAAGTTTAGCAACCGAAACAGGTAATAATACTTTCATTGTTGCAGGTCCTAAAATACAAAAGTCAACAATATTTATCTAGCCAAGATTTATGAAAGATTTTGAAAATAATATATTTTGTGTGTATAGGGTTATGAATACAACATTATAGTTGTATTTTTCATTTTACTTAAATTTCAAACGGGCGATAGATTAAGGTCCTAAAGATTTTAATTTTCTAACTTTTTCCTTTTTTATCCAATATGAGAAATGAATATGTAAAAACTTTTTCGAAATGATGTTCACCACAGGGGTTTCCCAAATAAAATGTAGAAATGTTAATGAGGTGGAATAATCATAATTTTGAAGGACATTGGCATTCTCCAGTCCAATTATGAAATATAAACTAGTTCCATACTTTCACAAGCATGGTCATAGATTCACTAGATTCTGAGAATAAAAAAAATGAGTAGATCAAGATAAACAGAAAAAAAAAATCATAATTTATAAAGTAATCAGAGCCCAAAACAGGGATTGGAGCTAGAGTAAAGGAAACAAAAAATAGAAATAAATTAAGACTCAAGTGAGAATCATAAACAATTATTTATTCCTTGTGTATATGCACCGAATAAGTTGCCTATGCCCTCTATGGGCATCTTTTCAGATACAACAGAAAAACTAATACATACTTCGATGTGCCTTTAAGACCTAAAAATGACTTGCATTTTATTGTTAAAACAATCCTAATATTATTTGATTACCATTAGCCACAAAGCACAATTCGAGCAAAGACACAACAACTCCCTGGATTATCCAATAAAACTTAGATGTAAAGTCCAAGGCTTTCTAGTTCATTAATCATACTACTACGAAATACATCTTATTCCTAAATAAATTTGAAGTCCTACAAAATCCCTTTTCCACAGCTCATTTCTATTCAATACTTCAATTCCTTTCTACTACATTAATTATGACAAAAGATTAACCATTACTTATCTTAATGATAAGGTAAGAATTTACCTAATTACGTTTCATAATTTAGTTTTTAGTGGATCTACTATTTGCAAAGCTTTCTAAATTTCACTGAATCAGATTATAGAGCACAACGAGTACCTGGCAAACAGAGAGCGCAGTGGCACGTGCTCGATTCAACGGCGAGGTGTAAACAGAATTGAACTGAATCCCTTGCGATTTCAAAAACACTGCCAAAGCTCTGGCCTGACGCTTTCCGTTGGGAGTTAATGCCGCCTCTGGGCAGCGACCTGCGATTAAATCCGGCCTTAAATTCATGTGCCATTCCCCGTGACTGATCAAATACACCTCAGTGACCGTCCGATCATCCTCCACCGCATCCAAGGAGGAGGAGAAGCTCCTAGAGAACTGCGGCGGTGGAGGCAAAGGCGGAGGAGGAGCCAGGACATTGTAAGGGTCCCACACCTTGATCGATGGCCCCAATCGCGGCGTTCCGTAAGTGGACAGCTGCGGTGAAAGCGGAGAAGCCGACGCGTGGCACGGCAACATTTCGGGCTCTTGTTCTAAAACTTTCTTGACTAGATTATCATCACCCAACATTTGTCTTCTTTCGGTTTGGATGTTATGTTCTTCTTCATCTTCATCTTCTTCTTCTTGCTGTTCATCTTCTGAGGGTAATTGTATTGAATGTGAAGAACCCATTAAAGGTGGGCCTATTTGGATCTGACAGATGTATTGAAATTATACTCTTTATTGTACGTATTCACCAAATCAGAGAAGCAATGCATGGTCCAGCATCTGGATTTATGCTGTTGTTTTGAGAGAATTGAGGGGGTAAGATCTATGGTGGTGGGAAAGTAAATCTGATTTATGCGTAGCGGAATCTAAACCGATTCAGATTTGTTTACAAGAGCTAGGTGTTTTGGGCCCCAATCGAATGATGACTCCCTACTGGATTCTCTCCCACAACTGCACATATACATTCCAAATTCCAATTATGTCCAATGTGAAATCATATTTCACCAATTGCAACTCTTTCTTTGGGAGGATAAGTGAGAGGACCACCTACCTATTTTTTAAGAAGCCCTCAATTTTATTAAAAAAAATTATTTTTCTAAAATTCATTTTCAATCAAATATTGTTCAATAAAATAATATATACGTAAATGAGAAACAATTTTTTCATTTTTAATCATACATTTTCCAAAAATCACTATTCAAAAATATTTTTTTTCTAAGAAAATGGGGTCAAACAAGGGCTAAATATTTAATTTTCTTCATAAATATTGTAAAATTTCTAGTAAAAACAAAAAATAAAAAAATTCCTAAATCATATAGGCCAATCATTTAGGTAGCTAAATTTACTCTTAACAAACGAGCCCTTTTAACTTAGTTGGTTAATCTCGTAAATCCCTAAATGGGTCTCTTCATCTTCATCCCAAATCTTCACCCTCAAGAATCATTCTCCAAAAAATCCCAAAAACCTTTGCCACAAATTGATCTTCTATAGATCACCCACACCTTATCATCCATAGCATTATCGCACAAATCCAACAATTGATTTTCATTTTGTGTTAACTAGGGCTTTATTGCAAGTATAAAACCCTAATTGGAGACGTAAGTACCACCATCTTCTCTCAGAAATTGCTACTTTATTTGCTATAATACACATTGCATTACAAGTTCTACAAGTTTCAGACTAGTTATGGCAACACCTAGAAGCAATTATAATTTGTTTTCAGAAAAGAAAAGATAAATGTCGAAACCACAACCCTGTCATGACTCACTCATTCTAGAATATTCTATAAATACTTTATAAATAGAGCACATGGGGAAGTACAAAGGGGAGTTGAAAATTATTGCAAATCAGAATTTCCCTCGTCCCTTTTCTTTCTAAATCTCTGAATTCTTCTTCTCTTCAAATTCTCTAAATCCGACTCTTTTCTTTACATCTATTATTTCTGAATCTGATTCCCCTCCTCTTCTTCCTATCTAAACCTTCTCTGAATTTCTCTTTCTCCGATTCTTTCATGCTTCTCTACTGATCTATATCTTCTCTTTTATGATTGTTAAAAAGCATGTAATTCCCTGCATTGTAATATAAATAGCAGTTAATGAAATACAGTTTACATTAAAGTGCTGGGTATTGAATTTAGTTCCATTATTCTAGTTTATTTGATGTTTGATTGAGTTTTGGTGTGAAGTTGAGCTCCAACCATAATAGTACAGTCAAAAGAAAAATGAAAAATAAAGAAACGAATAGACAATCACAAAAACAAATCTGCCACTCTGTGCTATGTTGTTTTCTCCCCCACCGAAATCACAACCATTTCTTCTCTACAACCAAAATACAATAGATAATTAAAGAATCACAACATTAAGCATAGAATAATAGATAAACATTTTCAATCCTAGGAAAAGGCAAAAGTAAACCATGCATAAGCAGTAGCAAAACCCACGTTAAATGGAGCTAATGAAGAACGAATTGTATCTGCGGCATGGGTTTGTTATGATTGGAGCTCAACTTCACACCAAACTCAATCAAACATCAAATAAACTAGAATAATGGAACTAGATTCAATACCCCATCACTTTAATGTAAATTGTATTTCATTAACTGCTATTTTTTTATTACAATGCAGAAAGTTACATGCTTTTTAACAATCATAAAAGAGAAGATATAGATCAGTAGAGAATAAGTGAAGAAACAGAGAAAGAGAAGGTTCAGATAGGAAGAAGAGGAAATGAATCAGATTTAGAAATGATAGAGGTAGAGAAGAGAGGCAGATTTAGAGAAGTTGAAGAGAAGAAGAATTCAGAGATTTAAAATTGGGCGAGGGAAATTCTGATTTGCAATAATTTTCAACTCCCCTTCGTACTCCTCCATGTGCTGTATTTATAAAGTAATCATAGAATATTCTAGAATGAGTGAGTCATGACATCCATTCCCTTTAAATTGACCTTGTCCTCAAGGTTCAAGGTTTGGATGTCTAAAGGTATGAAATTAGCAGCTGCCTCATTCTCTTCACCACCCTTGGATTAAGCAGGTAGTGCAAGGTAACATATGATAGTTGACATTATTTGCCCCACCTTCAACTAGCATGCCCAACAATCCTTGGATGGCAGATGCTGATATACTATATGCCCAACCACGATCAATTGAACTAGAGAAGAGTGCAAGTGGGAAGCATTCTGCATCAAATGTTTCAGTGAAATGCTTCCCCGTAAGATGATTGCCAAGCGCCAGCAAGATCTATAAAGGTCTTGAAAGCAGATAGTTGTAGTTGGATCTCGATGGCAGAGTTGCAACCCACTTTGTCGCTATTTCTCTAGCAATTAGAGTGGACATTTGTACATTTAAGAGCCCACTCTGTGAACTCTTGGACCTTGGCAGCAGCTTGTGCCTTTAGAACTTAATCTCCATTACATTCCAGTAGTGGAGCTTCCCTAGAAAAAACTACATTCACATTGCTTCCCCCTCAACTTTGTATGAAAGCTGGCATTTGATTATCCAAGAGACTGCACTATCCAGACTTGATGAGAGTGTGTTCATTGGAAACATTGATAATAGACACTACAAACTTTCATCATTAACACCCACTTTTCCCACTTCTTCCTCAGTAGTTTCTGAAAACCTCATGCAAAGCTCATCAGAAAACAAGCTCCAGTTTGCTCCAAGGTGATTAGCAATGAATCTATAAACCATATATAAGCATTCTCTTCCAAGTACTTCTCAACCATTCCTAGCCCCAGTTCATCAGAAATCTGATGGAGTTGGAAGTAGTTTCTGGCTTCCATTAGCCATTCTCTAGGTCTGTAACGTCCCGACCCACATGGATCGAAAGGTCACTAGATTAACTATACTTCAGCCGTTGACTTAATAGAATTAACTTTACCCTTAGCGGAAAGCTTAAACATTTAATTTATGAAATTTAAATCAA
>CAIGRF010044575.1:0-23999 GCA_903798235.1 Fraxinus ornus | reverse complement strand
ATGAAACTTTTTCTAAGCTCTCAGCAGTACACACTAAAGCAGCCACTTTTTATCCCGCATCTCCACGTCCTCCTTGCACTTGTCCTCATTAGAGAGACTGACGGTCCCCGTTTAACATTAATTATAGCAATCTTGCCAACCATTTTATTACAATTTAGACTTATCAATTGGCAACTAAACTCTTAACCAGTAAATCCTAGCCAAAAAAGCTTATCCTTGATGATTGAATCTTTAGATTAAAATCATACTTTTAATAGATTTTGATTAAAGTTGATAAATACGTGATTGATAAATTATGGGTCACATAAAATATTTTGTTTAAATTAATTATTGACTTTGATTTAAAATAAAATATGATTTTTTTTTTGTTGAAGTAGGAACCTGCAGCCGCTACCCGTGAGTGCGCACTGGGTAAACCTCACTCCATGTGCAGTAACCTGCAAACTACACAGAAGAATAAATCGCACTAGGCAAGTCGGTGCAACAGACTCGACCGAGAAAGTGTTGTCAGGAGATTCGAACTCGTAACCTTCGGTCTGCCGCACTTTTAAGTTGTTTAATAGGGCTTTTGAAAAGTTAACATTTACTTTTGATACTAATAAATTGTTATTGAATTTGTTTGAATAATTTTTTAAAATTATTTTGTATGACTAGAGTCTAATGTATCTTCAAAAAAATTATTCTACGAAAAATAGAAGCCATACTAGATGGACCTTAAACTCGGTTGATAAAGCCCTTTATAAACATATACTCTGTCAAAGCTCTACACATTATATGAATCTCTCTCTAAGCATCCAATTAAACAATCTCTTCAATGGAATTCTTGATTCTTTTCTTCCACTGCCTTCTTCTCACCACAGGTACATAAAAGAAATTTTAATGTCAGCATTCAAATCACTCTTTTCAGAATTATTTGGTTAAAAATCTTTTGTTAATGTACAGTCATATAGTTTTATATATACTAACATGTTTGCACAATATTTAGGTGTCCAAGGTTCATCTCCTCACCACCACCACTTCCACCAGCATGACCTCCACGAAAATCATAAACGATATAGCTTTCGGCCCACAAATCTATTTGTATTTGGGGACTCATATGCTGATACAGGGAATGTAAAAAAGTCTTTAGCAAATTCTTGGAAAGAACCTTATGGCAGTACTTTTCCCGGGAAGCCTGCCGGCCGTTTCTCCGATGGCCGTATTCTCACTGATTACCTTGGTAAGCAGTTACACCCCACCTTCTGCCTTTTCCTATCTTTTGATTTATTTATTATTATTATTTTTTTTTTTGCATATAGCTATATGATAATTATAATGTCTCATCATTGTGTGCACTTTATCTTTTGCTCTCTCTCTCTCTTTTTTTTTTTTTGGCTTGAATACACGAGTCAGCTTTATGTTTATGGTGAGCTGGTGCAATAGTGCCTTAGTGCACTTTCTGCGTTTTTGTGTGGAAGAATTTCCATTATTGAGCATGGACATGGCATCCTTTTATTTAAACAAGCGTGCTAATTTGTGTGAGCCATGTGTGAGATATTGTGAAGCGGAGATGGGCAATCTTATCAAGAATGTCTATTGCATATATATTAATGACTAATAATTCTAAGCTGAAAATATCAGTTCTTTGTGCTTTGTTTCAATGTTTTGAACTTCATCTTTGCACATTACATATCTACGTCTTGATAATCAGGGATGGAACTAGAATTAGATTTTTATCATAGCGGCGAAGTTGGGTTGTACACTAGTTTGCATTTGTGAGGTGGATAACTTAAATCCACTTGACACATGAGTATTTGTTTTAAGCACTTTGAAATGATTGTGCTAGTTGATGTGTATTATAGACTATAGATTAAATTCAATGGTTGTATTTAATTTTGTGGTCAATTACCCATGCTAGTCATGTCTCTTTCATAGTACAATATTTGAATTTGAATTTGAATTCACATGGTTATTTGGCTCTATGATTATAAGACTTCTTCACATTTTCATTTGGACTTGGCATAATAAAATAGAGAAGCATAAAGAGGTAACCAAGTTGGAGAAGTTCATATCTCCGGTGAAATTCTTGGTGACTTATTTATTTCTCGGTATATCCATTGTCATTCCCGTGAACGACGGTGCATGATTCGATGTGGCAAAAATCTGATTTCAACGTCATATGGCACATCATTAGTGGTGTTAAAGAAGCTTTGGGTCACTTTGGTTCGGTTTTACACGTTGAGAGTTTATATTTTCGTATTATTGTTGTAATAATTATTTGTTCACTACATTTTTAACTCCACAGTACTAGGAATAAATCTCTTTTGGGCAAAAGGATCTGTCCTTGTAGACCGCAACTTTTGTAGGGATGGGGGTCGAATCCCAAAAACTTAACCTAGAGTAACCTGTCCTCCATAAAAACACAAGAGTATCTCATATCTGGTCGAGGGACTTTTATTTGTACACCTCCAACAATTATTCTGGTTGTCGAAGGTTAACTGAGTGGTCGGAAGTTCAAATCCTACTTGTAAGGAAAGAAAATTGAGTGCTTTGCCTTTTCATGGTCCAAGACCACTTTCCCCACCTGCATGATTCCAAAATTCCTCTATTTTCACCCTAATTATCTACACTTCTTTCACCAATGTCGATGTATAGGACATCTTAATCTTTAAAAGGTTCATTTTTTTTGGCTGGCTTATTATGAGCTAAATATCTAATCTTTGGTGCTCAAATAATGACATAAACAGCGACATTCTTGGGACTGAAGTCTCCAGTAGCCTACAAATGGAGGAATTTGCAAAAGCAAAAATGGTATTATGGGATGAACTTTGCCTATGGTGGGAGTGGTGTGTTCAATACTTTTGGAGATTTGTTACCAAACATGAGCACCCAAATGGATTTCTTTGAGAAACTCATCAATGATTCAGTCTACACTAAATGGGATTTGCAATCTTCTGCAGTTCTCGTGAGTCTTGCTGGAAATGATTATTCTGCCTATTTGGCAAATGGTGGCGCTTTCCGGGTAATATTATTGTACTACAGTGAGTTATTTTTAGTCCCCTGAAGGCAAACACTGATGAATTTCTCTTTTCTGTTAGCAAAACTGCAAGTATTTATTACGAATGTCTTCTTTCTGAAATGAAATGTTTAGTACACGTATTTATTACGAATAACAACCATATAATTCGATATCATGATGATTCAACTTCACGAATTTATCTTCATAGGTTGCTCCAAAGCTCGAATATTGCCATATAACATTTTAAAATGATATATTTTAAGTACTGGGTTTTGGCTAATATTGGAATTTGTAAATTTTCTTTAGGAATCATTTATCTATTTTTCAGTTAAAAAACTTTACTGTTCCTCTAAGTTGATTTTCTCAAATCTTAAAAGAATTTCTTTCGCGATATTATCTTTGTAATAATACTAGTAGTACCGTATTCGGCCGCTTAAGATTTAATACTTATGGAGTAAAAATTACAATTCTGGCTGAGATCTTGACAATTCATGGCTCGATTTAACATTTATCGTTATGGTTTTCTTGAAATTCTCTTGTTTATAGGGTTTGGCGAGTTTCATGTCTAAGGTGATTAATCAACTCGTGGTGAACTTAAAGAGGGTCCGCGGATTGGGAGCAAGAAAAATAGTTGTGACATCTTTGCAACCGTTGGGGTGCCTTCCACGAAGCACAAAAATGTCGTCATTCCAACGATGCAATGAAACTGAAAATATAGCTGTGAATTATCACAATCTCCTATTACAGCAGGCTGTGGCAAAGCTGAACAATGAAACCCGAAATTCTGAAATTTTCATTGTTGATCTCTACAGCTCTTTCACAAGTGTAATCCAGCACAAACGAGATTATTTAGGTGATCCTTGTTGTCCTCTACTTTGTTTGCGTTGCACATTTCCTTTCACGAATAAAGTAATATTCCATTAATATTTTTGAACAATTTCTTTTACCACTCATGACCTTCTTCTTATTGGTGCATCATGTTTCTTCTTTATTTTGAAGTATTTTTCTTCCTTTTTGAATCTTCATTTATCATCGATCACTTTGTTGAGCAGGAAATTTGAAATTTGAGACTCCATTGAAGCCGTGTTGTATGGGCAAGAGCAATGGCTATCTCTGTGGAAGTGTAGACGACGAAGGAACTAATATGTATACCGTGTGCAATGATCCAAAATCCGCCTTCTTCTGGGATAACGCAGATCCCACGCAGGCCGGATGGCATGCAGTATTTGCAACGTTGAAATCTAGTTTTGACCAAATTTTTAAATATTAGTAGACTAATATTAGCTACTCTCTGAAATTTCATGAAATGTGTATTTGCTAGTAGTTGTTTTGACTTCAAATATGTCATCAAATGGTAGCATTCTTGTATGGACTGCACACAAAATAATAGGTTGCTGGACGTAAGTGTTCAACCTGCCACTTTTAATAAATAGGGAAAAATGGATGAAATCTCTGATGATTGTCATTCTACTATGTTATCTGGCGAGGCAAATCGTCTAATTTTGTCGACGATAAACTCGGGGTTTTCACACTCTACAGTAAATAGAGAGTAGCATGTAGCGTTTGATATGCGATATAGTTAAGATGCATAAAACCCTCTAGAATGTTAGCATATCTGTTCCGAATAAAGCTAAGTGTACAAACATGGTTGACAATCATGTATTGTCAAAATCCAAGTCTGTGATGTAGAAAATGATTTTTTAAAATGGATGAATATGATAATGTCAAATAGAATGTTATCAACCAACATTGTCACATTGTACATATAGCATGATTCGTATGCTTCAATTGATGTGGGCAGGACAAAGGGGAAACAAAAATTGAAGGTGATGACTTATTTGAAATAAATTGAGTATGCATTCAAGCTTGATGCTACTATGGTGAACAAGGCCCAACATGTGAAACCAAGCTCAGGCCATTTGACATTGGGCCTGAATTTCAGCTCCACTGAGCTAAGATCCAACTACGCTCAAAGTTTTTAATACTTCCTAAGAGCCTGTTTGGTTAGGATTCTCCAATTCTACAGTAAATCAATTCTCATTTTTCAACCACACACTCTTCAATAAAATAATATTTTACATCACATCAATACTTTTTTCTTCTTTTTTAACAACACATTTCCCATCATATCACTATTCACAATCAATTCTTCATCCAAATAACCAAACAGGCTCTAAATATGTAACATAGTACTCTATGTCACTACTTAACTGACATGATAAATGCTCCATACTCAGCTTAAAGCTTTTGCACATGGAGCATTTTTCCTTTTAATTCTTAGTTCTATACTTCAGGAGAGCTAAAAAATTTCTTTGTTTCATCCTATTTAAGACTTTTTCCAGCCTTTTCCTTGTATGAAGAACATGGCGACTCATTTTCACAAAAGTGTAAGTTTGGGGTGGTTTTGATTGGGAAATTTCGGAAGGTCTTCGACCTATGTGTATTTTGGTAAATAATAAGTCTAAACTTTTTATACGATTTTGGTCCTACGTAGACAATTTCGGTCAACATTAAAAAGAGTGCAAAATATTGTTGAAGGTAAAATAGATATATGTAGTAAAATTATCTTTTATTAAAAATATATAACGAAAACTAAAGAAAAGAAATGGAGAAGATCTCAAAACAGCACACTACAAGTGACATCACTTTTAAAAATTTGTAACCCAACCTACAAATGGAAAGGTGTCAATGTAGTGCACTACAACTGCACTGACATTTCATTTTTGAAATGATGTCTTCATATTTGCTAACAGATGTATCAAGGTATAAAAAGTTAGTGTGGAGTGGGGATCCTCCCGCTACTTATTCCCCCAAACAAGGACTTAGTTCGACAAACAAGGAAAGTTGAGGACATTTTAGCTGAAACAGGTTGGCGATTTCTTTATGCAAACTTAATAGGTTGGGGACTTCCAACCAGAGGCGGACCCAGCACCCGACGAGCACCCGTGTTGGATCCGTCGGGAATTTTAAAAAAGGGTATTATTGTCTTTTAAACAATACCATGTATTTGTAATTGTATTTTATTTTAAGGGTAGTTTTGTCTTTTATGACGTGGAAGGCTATTGTGGTTAATCAAATAAAAAAAAAAGGTATAGTTAAAAATTGAAGGTTTGACAAGGGTAAACTTAAAAGTACCCCCTTCCAATCAGAGGCGGACCCAGCACCCGACGAGCCCCCGTGGCCACCCGTGTTGGATCCGTCGGGAATTTTTTTTTTTAATAATAGATAAATTCTTTAGCTTATATTACTATTATTTCATTTCATTTTCAAACCTCTCCTTCTATTGAGTTGGTTAGAGTTTGCAGTTCTTATGAGATGTCTTTGGTTCGAACACATGACTATTATTGGAATCTTTACCATTAGGACACTTATTGAGTTTAATATTATTATTAACATAATAATATATATTAAGTTTTAAATATTAATAAACGACATCACTTTTACGATCGCTGATTGTCGACGTTGATGAGTCAACGTCCACCCGGACTGAACTTCAATGCTAACTGGGTCAGCCCCTACTTCCAACTCAATAGTTTTCCTTTTTCAAAAATAAATTTAGGGGATAGAGGGAACAAGGCCAGCCATACTACGAATTTGTTTCATTAGAAGTGAAAAACAACCTTTGCTCATTTTAAGAAAAAAAAAATGTCTTCAATTCAACAATTCGTTTGATATTAGGTTTGTTTGTTTCACAATTATTGGTTATATTATAGAACACTCGATATAGCCGAGATGAATGATAGCCCTTTTTTTTTTAAGTATTCCATTTTTTAGAAGTTAACCTATTCTCTATGGACTATATTAGGTCTCAATGATTTTCCTCATCTTCTTATATGACTGGGTGCACAAGTGCTACGATATGGTGCTACTAAGGATGTAAATTTTTGTTTATTATATCAATATTCACTAGAGTATGTATCAAGGTTTACCATAAGTTCTTACCTTTTGCACTAGCCATGAATAAGTTTACAGACATATTCAAGAAGAGATCTTTTAGTATATAGTTTTCGTTGATGATGTAGTTTTAGTTGATTAGACAAAAAAGGGTCACATCGTTAGTTTGAACTCCGGAAGAGTACCTCGAGAATTTTAAGCAATGCTTATTTCAAGTAGTAGGAGAAGTAAGGATAATAGTGGAGTTTTGTTGTTTTAAAAGGTGATTGTTTTACGTATCTAAATTTAATTATTAACAAGGATGGAGGGATTGAAGAGGTTGTAATGCTATGATTATAGCGGAGTGGAATTGGATAAGATGAATAAGTGCTACAAGAAATCTATGCAAAAAAGAGAGAAATATCCATTGGTTAGACAAGCCGCACTTGATGGTTCTGAGTGGTTGGCTATTAAAGGTCAAAATATCCATAAAATACATATAGTGCAATTTGTAATTATATAGATGGAAAATAAAAAATATATAAGTCAACAAAGTAGAGATGGCGTCGGATGAGGATAAACTAAAGAAAGGGCGACTTTAAGTAGTTTTGCCATATTTTGGGTCAGCATAAAGAGGCTCTTGTCATATACGAAAGTTGGATATAGTAAGTTGGGACACGAAGAAGTAGATCAAAATTAAAATGGCTTCTCGTAGTTGCTAAGGATCAATGATAACGATGTATTCTTGGATCCGATTTCAAATATATTAAGAAGAAAGAAGATTTCCTATTTATTTGCATGGTGTGTACAACTTTTGTAGCGCATGTCTAATTGTGCAATGCATGATAGCCCAATGTTTTATCTGGATATTTTAGACTTTCTATGAAGGATAGCCACAAGTTGTTTTCATCTTGATCATGAAGTGGTTATACCTCGTCTCTCAGCCCTCCATAGTTCGCCTCAATGTTTTGGCTAGTGTTTATGCTAGAAACCACGCTACATGTACATTTCAATTAGACCGTTGAGCTTGTGCCTGAAGCATATCGTGTCATGTAGGATATCAATATTCGTTGGACACACATGACATGGATCATACAAATCACATGTCATGTCATATATTTTACAATTTTTTTAAAATAAAATTCAAAATGTTTGGGAGATACTTTAGGAACATTTCTCGAGTAGGTTTTCAACGTGGTATATACCATGTCCTATATTAAAAAGTACAAAAATAATATATATATACATATAGTCGGAGAGGGCTCCACCTAACTTTATCTAACCCACGTCAATTTAAACTCTTTCTTGCCAGTTGAAGAAGATTATTTTTGGATACCATCATACCACACATTTTTTATTTTTTATTTTTTTAGACCTAAGGAGTCTGATGCTACATGATGCTAAAAAAAAAAAAAAAAAAAAAAAATGGGGAAGTGGAAACGGAAGTTGTGAAGTTCTATAGAACATGTAGGTAGCTTTCATGACAGGCTACAGCAGATTTGATGTCACCTTGAGAATCTACCAAGAAGCAATTTCTTTATAAAATGGAATCTATTAAAATTGCAAAGACATCATGATATTGATGCTAAAATCTATCTAAGAAAGAAGCTTCTAAATACGAGGGGATCTCAATTAGCCCATACTTGTGTAAATGTTGTCGGTTTTTGAGGCCTACTATGGCCGTTAAGCCAACCCAAGACTAAAACTCTAAGGTCGTACTAGATGCCAAGACATTACAAATATCAGGTGCACATGATTAAAAAAATAAAAACATCTTAGGTAAAATCTCTTAAAATTAGGAGATTGAGATACATCCTTGATAGGGATGGCAATGGGCCGAGCCGAGCTCGTGGCTCGTGGATCACGAGCCGAGCTTCGGCTCGGCTCGTGTGAAAAAGGGCGAGCTCGGCTCGTGGCCTTGCGCGCCCTTTGACGAGCTCGCCCGACTCGGGCCCGGGCTCATTTTTTTACTAGCCGGTGAGGATCGTGGGCGTGAACAGTACGAGCCGTGCGGGCGAGCCGTCGAGCGGCTCGGCTCATTTGCCACCGCTAATTCTTGAGGTCGAGATCGTATTAATCTAATCATGGTGGCTGACGAGCGGCTCGGCTCATTTGCCACCGCTAATTCTTGAGGTCGAGATCGTATTAATCTAATCATGGTATTACACCTCACTTGTTGATTTTGACTCATCACTTCTAATTCTTTATTAGGTGTTACTGCATAAAATGCACGTGATAAATTGTTTACCTTGTAGTAAGTTATACTCGTATAGTATGTCTCGATCTCTCTAGAAACGGCTCGTCCAATCAAAATCACAATGTTAAAGTTGATTTGACATCAACTATCTATGAGAATAATCACTATGTAGGACTGATTATTTTGAGGGCCATAGATTTACAATTATTTGGCATCAGTCAATCACTAAAGTATACAGTTATTACCACATTTGAAGCCAGCATTTTAGTGGGGAGCAGTTTGATTTGGAGGGCAAAGACTTGTTTAAAGTAGGATTATCTGATAATATGACTCTATTGTGGGACCATTAATGGTTGATATAAATCTGGAAAGGAAAAATTACATCACATGTAAAATTAACTATAATGGTTGAGGATCCTCTTCACTGTTCAAATGAACATGAGAAGTTAAATGATAGAATATATCTAGAGGGTGTTTGGTATAGATTAAAATTATATTTTAAGTGAATTGTGATAGAAATTTTTGAAATGCGTGGTTGAAAAGATGTGATTGATATTAATAGTTTGACTTTAATTTAAATTAAAATCAGATTTTAATCCAATCCAAACAGACCCTCTATAATGTTTTATCATTTGAATCTATTTGTTAGTTTTTGTTGAACGTTCTCATTCAAAGATAAAAATGGTACAGGAGATAGCAAAGGTCATGTTTAGAGGTGGCAATGGGTCGAGCCGAGCCGAACAGACCCATATGCACACGAGCTCGGCTCATTACTCGTGGACCAAGCGTGAGCTTGTTGCTAGTCGGTCGAACTGAACTTCGGCTCGCAAGCTCGTCAATTTTTTTTAAGATAAACATTTTTATAAAAAATAAATAAATAAACCATTCGCCTTGGACGAGCCCCGAGCCGACGAGCCAGTCGACCCGTTTGCCACCACTAGTCTTGCTCGAGTTTTACTTCTTTTCATCTAGAAGAATGCAGTGATTTTTATAGATGGTCTTCAGCCAAGGTTTAAAAATATTTGAATAAAAGAATATTACATCAAGTGCTCATTTAAAATTCAATTTGAACAACACGTGAGATTCACAATTTTTATCGATTTTTTAATAATAAATTTAATCAACATTTATTCAAATATGTTAAAACTATTTTTTTTTATCAATAAACCCTACATGTGGAAGACACAGTATTTCATAATTGAGAATATGTTTGAACCACATTATTTTGGAAGAATGTATTCTGAAATAGTAGATTAATGGAGAATCTGTGATTGAAAATGAAAGAAAAGTTAATGATATGATTAAAAATATTATTTTATTGAAAAATGTGTGATTGAAAATGAGTAGAATGATGAGAATGAAATTTTAATGTGTACCAAACAGGACTGAATGTGTAAATGTATGATTATTGCTAAATTGAGGATTGTAGATCACAGTCACTTCAAGAGGATACATCTTGTGATGTGCTAACCTATTATAATGTCGCACCTGCTGTGTGCTTAGAGAAACATTTCATATCACATAAACTATTGAATTGTTTTTCTCTCAGTCATGTCATGCTCTACAATGAATCTATGATGGGACACGAAATAAACTATCCCACGTAATTATGTCTGGAAAGAGCCTTGCTATACAGAAACGAAAATATACAGGAACAAACATGTGGGTCTCATTTTTTTAATAGTATTTAAATCAAGTGGAACGCACATTCATATGAGTATCCTGTATAACCTCTGGCAATGGATTTCTGTACATTCAACTTAATACTTATGCCTGAAGCTCGTTTGACATGTAAATTTTTAATTGAAAAGTGTGAAAAAAAAAAGAAAAAAAAAAGGTGCCACGCAGAATATATGGTTGAAAATGATTTTAAAAAATTTGTAACAAAATCATTGTAAATTGTTTGCTATTACATGCATTTTCCCATTGGTGCATATTTAATAATTAATTAAAAGTACATTTGAAAGTTGTTTATAACTCACTTAAATTATAAACAGGTGGAAATGAGTGGTGATAAATAGATAGTATTAGTTAGTCTCACGAAATATTTGACTAAAATGTGGATTAACCGATTGTAAACCAGAGCAAATAAAGGCTAAATTAAAATTAAAGTGTATAATTTGTGTCGATTTGAAAGTGAAATATCTAAAAGATGCTAAAAAGAGTAGAGGGGACACAAGTACATTAATTAGTTGTCTATTTGAAAAATAAAAAATGTTGTGAGTGGATAAAGAATATTGTGTAATTGTGGTACATATTGGTCTTGTTTTCGGCGTCAGAATTTGTGATGTCGGCCGAGGTACCTACGTTTTTATGCCATATTTAACATCCGACGTCGTATTCTCGTTGTTGACATGAAACCAGCGTTTCAACTTTCAGAAATCAATAAAAAAAAAACATTATAGACGAAAGGGTAGTTTTATATGTGGCGTTAATAGTTTTTGGTATGAGAAAGAATTTCCGTATTAGAGAAGAAAAAAAGTTCTTGTATTTCTTGTAAAATAAATACATTAATTGAGTTGCGAGTTACAAAAGGGCAGATTTGCATGCTTGACTCGATTGTTATTTGAAATACAGTTTTTATATAGTTGTGTTTTGTTGGGTATTGTTCAATCAAAGTATGATCTTTTTTCTTTATAATTTTTAAATAGAAAATTGTGATATAATTCTTGATTTGGCATTTTATTTTTTTAACGTTCAATGTTGTGGACTGCCTCTCTATTACGTGGTATTGGACCTCTTCTTTTTGTCATTGGGCTTTGCTGTGTAATTAGGCCACCGGATTGTTTGTTTTAAATGGATTGATCGATCTTGGTTGTACACGTGGCATACCCAAGATAGTTGGATGGAATGCTTTAAAGGGTGGTTTTATAACCCCCCTTCTTGACTCTTCGGTTGTACTGTAGTTGTATTTTAGGGAATTTTCTTCGTCTTCTCTCTGAATGAATTTTTCTCTTCATTTTCTTTGGGATCTTCTGGTTTTGATCTATGTAATATCTTAGTGATATTGTTATATTGTATTTGGTGTACAATTTTTAGAGGTTGTGAGAAGAGGGTTTTGTATTAGAGAGGCGAAATGAAAATTCAGTGAAGAACGATTTCTTCATACATTTTGTACTGTTTTTTGTGGTTCTTAGTGGATTCGAGCATAATCTACTTGTAGATGCTCAACGGGTGAGTAGGCTTTTAAGTTGAACATCACTTTTAAGTTGAACATCCGAGCCCTAAGGGGCAAAAAATCTGTATGTTCTTCCTTTCTGCAATATTTGTTTTTTTGCTTTCATTTTTAGTATGCAAATCTCGATTCTGAGGCCAACAAGTGGTATCAGAGCACTCCTTTTTAAAAGAGGGTTAGGGTTGGAGTTAAAACAATTTGCAGATCTGAACGTTTTCAAAAACCCTCGGATCTTTTTGAAAACAAATTGGGTTTTCTGAAGGTTTTTTGTTTCATTTTTCTTTCGATCCAATTCTTGATTGGATCTCCTTTTAAATATCTTGATTTTTAGTGTCTGATTATCAAGATTTTTGAATCGATGGTGACTGTCAAATTGACGATTTAGCTTGATATGTTTGCACTTGTTGATCAGTTGCTTATCCTGTTATTATTTTTCATTACACTGTCTATACATGCTGTACTCTGTGTGGTGTATAAACTTGAATCTGTGAGTTTGTTTGTAATCATAACCACTGCACATAAATTTGAAGTAGAAATTTGGAGAGGGACTGGAGACTTTAGTTTGTGGAGTTAGAAAATGAGGGCTTTGCTGTTACAACAGAGATGTACAACTGCCATTAATGGGACTTGGGGTACTGAATTTAGTGCCTATAGAGACAAGAGTTAGATAAGATTGCTTGGAGTTCTATATTTCGTCATCAATCTGATACTGTTATTGGAAAAGTTGGAGAAACTACTAATACACAGGGCCTTTGGACCAAGCTAGAATCTATCTATCTAACTAAAACCATGCCCAACAAATGTTATCTCCTTAGACAATTCTACAATTTTAGATTTAATCCATCCTCCGATTTAGAAGAAAACATTGACAAATTCACAAGACTGGTTCAAGAACTAACTGACTCTGATGAAAAATTATCTGAAGATCAACACGTTGTTGCTCTGTTGAATGCATTGGGTGATAAATACAGAGAACTGAGAAATACTTTAGAGTATGGGAGAACTGATCTTACTATTGATATTGTTATATCATCTCTAAGAAATAGAGAACTTAAATTAAAAACTGAAGTTAAGAACTCTAAGTTTGGAGAAGGTCTGATTGTTAGGGAGAAAGTTAATCAGAACAAGAAGGGAAATTAATGCAATTTTAATTCTCATAAGAAAGGAAAATTTCAATTTCGTAAGTTCTGAAATCAGAATAAGAACCAACCAAAACCTAAGCTGCAAGTCAGAAAATGTTATTATTGTGGCAAAACAAGACATCTCATAAAAGATTGCTTCAAGAAAATATATGATATGAAAGGAAAATTTAATACTGATAGGTCTGCAAATATTGTCTGCAATAATGAATCTGAAATACAGGGAGTTGTCCTTGTTACTACAAATAAAAGAAACCTAAATGAATGGGTTCTTGATTCTGGTTGTTCCTTATATATGTGTCCCATTAGAGAATGGTTAAGTGATATTGATCTATGTGCTGGTCAAGTTCAGATGGGTAATAATATGACATGTCAAATAAAAGGTATTGGAAACCTTAAGCTCTTATTAGAAAATAATCACACTCTTGAATTGCTTCAGACTAGGTATGTTCATGATCTTCAAAGAAACTTGATTTCTCTGGGACAAGATAAATGTCTTACCAAGATAAGTCTTTAACTCAAAAGGAATAATTCTTCTCCTAGATCCAATGGGATTTTCACACTGCAAGCTGAACCTTTAGTTGGAAACAGTTCTGCAGTTGTGAAATCTCATGATGATAAAGCCCTAATTGGCATAGGAGACTAGACCATATTAGTGAAAAGGGATTGATGATTCTAAATAAACTGAAATGTTTTGGAAATGATAATATTGAAAGTCTAAAATTATGTGAAGATTACGTTATTGGAAAACAAAATAATTTGCCTTTCAAAATCGGAATTCATAAATCCACTTCAATGCTTGAGTATTTACATGCAGACATGTGGGGTCATGCATCAGTGAACACTTTAAGTGGATTTAGATTCTACTTATTAATAGTGGATGATTTCTCAAGGAAAACTTGGAACTTTCTTTTGAAAAACAAAGCTGCTACTTTTCGAAACTTTAAACAATGGAAACTTATGATTGAAAATCAAACTAATAAAAAGGTCAAAGTACTTAGAACAGATAATGGTCTAAAATTTTGTAATCATGAGTTTGACTCTTTTTGTAAAAAAAATCTGAAATTCTGAGGCATAGAACAGTAGCATACACTTCTCAGCAAAATGGTATTGCGGAAAGAATGAATAGGACCTTATTGGAAAAGGTGAGATGCATGTTACTGACTTATAGACTTCCAAAGTTTTTCTAGGGAAAAGCCCTAAAAACTGTCACTTATCTGATCAACAGAGTTCCTTCAAGTGCTATTGATTTTCAAATTCCTGAACACTTATGGTCTCGAAAGTCTCCAAACTATTTTAAACTTAGGGTGTTTGGTTGTGCTGCCTATTCTCATCAAGATGTAAGCAAACTTGAACACAGATATCAAAAATGTGTTTTTCTGAGTTATGGAAAAGAAACTAAGGGTTATAGACTTTGGGTAAAAGGAAAAGATAGGTTCAGAGTTATCATTAGTATAAATGTGGTCTTTGATGAAAGTCAGTTTCCTGTAAAACCTCCTCAAATCAAAACACTAATCATCTTACTCCTGTTAAAGAAAGTGTGCTGGAAAATCAAGAATATGATCTTACTTAACCTGATAATTTGATTGAGGTGGAGACTACCCAATCTTAAACAGATCAACTTCAAAATGAATTTGATACTGAAAAACAATTTCAAGATACCGCTCTTGAAAATTATCAGTTGGCCAGAGACAGGGGTAGAAGGAATATGTTTCTTTCTACCAGAATTAACACTAATGAATTTGTGACTTTCTACTCTGAACTTGAATCTGTTAATTCTGAACCTACAACCTTTGAGGAAGCTATTAACAGTAAAGAATCCAAACTTTGTTTGGAAGCCATGCATGATGAAATTGACTCTTTAATTAAAAATAAAACATGGATTCTTGTTGATAAACCCAAACACCAAAAGATTGTTGATTGTAAATTGGTTTATAAAATTAAAGAGGGTGAACTTAATACTTTGGGTAAAAGATACAAGACCAGACATGTGACAAAAGACTTTACACAAAGAGAGGGTATTGATTATAATAAAATTTTCTCACATGTTGCAAAGTACACATCTATCAGAATTTTGCTTACCTTAACAGCTCATTTCAACTGGGAATTAGACCAACTTGATGTTAAAACTGTCTTTCTAAATGATGGTCTTGAAGAAACCATTTATATGTATCAACTAAAAGGTTTTGAATTTAAACTCAAAATCAGAACATATTTGTTTGCTGAAGAAATCCCTCTATGACTTAAAACAGGTTCCAAGACAATGGTATAAGAAATTCTACTCATATGTTCAGAATATGGGGTTTCTTAAGAGTAATTTTGATTCCCGTTGCTTTTCAAAAGGGTTAGGAAAACCTGAATTTGTTTACCTATTATTATATGTTGATGATATGCTTCTTGCTTGCCATAATAGATCTGAAATTGACTCTGTTAAAGAAAAACTTAAAGCTGTATTTGAAATGAAATATTTAGGACAAGCAAAAAGAATTTTAGGCATGAAAATCAGAAAAGATAGAAGGAACTATGTTTTGTATGTGAATCAAAACTCTTATATAAATAAAGTACTTGAAAAATCTGCCATGACTGAATGCAAATATATGAATTTGCCTATTATAAATAGGGGTGGGCGTAGGTTGGGTTGGGTCGGTTTTTCCCCCAACCCATACCCAACCCAACATGGTCGGTTTGGCATAAAATTAACCCCATCCAACCCATGTAAAGATTGAAACCCAACCCAACCCAACCAAAAGTCGGTCGGGGTGGGTTGGGTTGGTCAGGTTGGGAGTTTAAACTTAAGATCTTGAGTATTTACATGCAGACCTGTGGGGTCATGCATCAGTTAACACTTTAAGTGGATTTAGATTCTACTTATTAATAGTGGATGATTTCTCAAGGAAAACTTGGAACTTTCTTTAGAAAAACAAAGCTGATACTTTTCGAAACTTTAAACAATGGAAACTTATGATTGAAAATCAAACTAATAAAAAGGTCAAAATACTTAGAACAGATAATAGTCTGAAATTTTGTAATCATGAGTTTGACTCTTTTTGTAAAAAAAATTTGAAATTCTGAGGCATAGAACAGTAGCATACACTTCTCAGCAAAATGGTATTGCGGAAAGAATGAATAGGACCTTATTGGAAAAGGTGAGATGCATGTTATTGACTTATAGACTTCCAAAGTTTTTCTGGGGAAAAGCCCTAAAAATTGTCACTTATCTGGTCAACAGAGTTCCTTCAAGTGCTATTGATTTTCAAATTCCTGAACACTTATGGTCTCGAAAGTCTCCAAACTATTTTAAACTTAGGGTGTTTGGTTGTGCTGCCTATTCTCATCAAGATGTAGGCAAACTTGAACACAGATATCAAAAATGTGTTTTTCTGAGTTATGGAAAAGAAACTAAGGGTTATAGACTTTGGGTAAAAGGAAAAGATACGTTCAGAGTTATCATTAGTATAAATGTGGTCTTTGATGAAAGTCAGTTTCCTGTAAAACCTCCTCAAATCAAAACACTAATCATCTTACTCATGTTAAAGAAAGTGTGCTGGAAAATCAAGAATATGACCTTATTGAACCTGATAATTTGATTGAGGTGGAGACTACCCAATCTTAAACAGATCAACTTCAAAATGAATTTGATACTGAAAAACAATTTCAAGATACCGCTCTTGAAAATTATCAGTTGGCCAGAGACAGTGGTAGAAGGAATATGTTTCTTTCTACCAGAATTAACACTAATGAATTTGTGACTTTCTACTCTGAACTTGAATCAGTTAATTCTGAACCTACAACCTTTGAAGAAGCTATTAACAGTAAAGAATCCAAACTTTGTTTGGAAGCCATGCATGATGAAATGGACTCTTTAATTAAAAATAAAACATGGATTCTTGTTGATAAACCCAAACACCAAAAGATTGTTGATTGTAAATTGGTTTATAAAATTAAAGAGGGTGAACTTAATACTTTGGGTAAAAGATACAAGGCCAGACATGTGACAAAAGACTTTACACAAAGAGAGGGTATTGATTATAATAAAATTTTCTCACATGTTGCAAAGTACACATCTATCAGAATTTTGCTTGCCTTAACAGCTCATTTCAACTGGGAATTAGACCAACTTGATGTTAAAACTGTCTTTCTAAATGATGGTTTTGAAGAAACCATTTATATGTATCAACTAAAAGGTTTTGAATTTAAACTCAAAATCAGAACAGATTTGTTTGCTGAAGAAATCCCTCTATGACTTAAAACAGGTTCCAAGACAATGGTATAAGAAATTCTACTCATATGTTCAGAATTTGGGGTTTCTTAAGAGTAATTTTGATTCCCGTTTCTTTTTAAAAGGGTTAGGAGAACCTGAATCTGTTTACCTATTATTATATGTTGATGATATGCTTCTTGCTTGCCATAATAGATCTGAAATTGACTCTGTTAAAGAAAAACTTAAAGCTGTATTTGAAATGAAATATTTAGGACAAGCAAAAAGAATTTTAGGCATGGAAATCAGAAAAGATAGAAGGAACTATGTTTTGTATGTGAATCAAAACTCTTATATAAATAAAGTACTTGAAAAATTTGCCATGACTGAATGCAAATCTGTGACTTTGCCTATTATAAATCATTTCAAACTTTCTAGTGAACAATCTCCTAAAATTGTTAAAGAGTGACTATGGGTAATGGGTCTTTTAAATGAAATTGATTTCATGAATGAAGTAGTTAGAATCTATACAGATAATCAAAGTGCTAATTATTTAAGTAGAAATCGTGTATTTCATGATAGGACTAAACATGTTAACATTAAATTTCGTTTTGTTAGCAATATGTTTGAAAAGGGCTTGATTTATCTTATTAAAATTCCAAATGAGTTTAATTCTTCTGATTTTGGTATCAAGGTATTACCTCTAAAAAATTAATTTTAAACATATCTTGATGGTAATGAATTTAGTTAGATTCTATATCTACTTTATTTTGTTTTTAACAAACTGAATGTTTTTCTTTTCTTTGCAGGAACTTTAAAGCAAATGAAACAAGTATAATTATGTCTTGAATCCACGGAAGAATACCAAAAATAGATCAGCAAGGTGGAGATTGTTATGGACTGCATCTCTATTATGTGGTATTGGGCATCTTCTTTTTGTCATTAGGCTTTGCTGTGTAATTGGGCCACCGGGTTGTTTGTTTTAAATGGATCAATCGATGTTGTCCTTACATGTGGCATACCCAAGACCGTTGCATGGAATGCTTTAAAGGGTGGTTTTATAACCCCATTCTCGACTCTTCGATTGTATTGTAGTTGTATTCTAGGGTTTTCTTCTTCTTCTCTCTGAGTGTATTTTTCTCTTCATCTTCTTTGGGATCTTCTGGTTTTGATCTTGGTAATATCTTAGCGATATTGTTAGATTGTATTTGGTGTACAATTTTTAAAGGTTGTGAGAAGAGGGTTTTGTATTAGAGAGGTGAAAGGAAACTTCAGTGAAGAAATATTTCTTTATACATTCTGTACTGTTTTTTGTGGTTCTTAATAGATTCAAGCATAATCTATTGGTAGATGCTCAACGGGTGAGTACGCTTTCAAGCTAAACATCCGGGCCCTAAGGAGCGAAAAATTTGTGTGTTCTTCCTTTCTGCAATTTTTCTTTTTTTGTTTTTATTTTTAGTATGCAAATCTCGATTCTGATTCCAACATTCAATTTATAGTATAATTTCTCTAAATTATTGAGATCATGCAAAATCTATTAAATGAGAGAGATTTGGAAACTTTATGATACATTATGAATTATAAATTTATATTAGTATTATTATTATTTTTTATTTTTTTTGGTACTCAGGTATTCCATGTTAGCCAGACTAATTTCCTGGACCACCCGCCACCGGCCCCTCAGTAACTGGCGGAGGTAAACCGCGGGTTATGCCCAAGTTGACTAGGGTTCAAGCACCACTTATACTCCTGATCCCAAGAGAGCCTTCCTCCATGGTTATTACATAACCAAACTGTCCCCTCATTAACTGGTGGAGGTAAACTGCGGGTTATACCCAAGTTGACCAGGGTTCATTTATATTAGTATTATTTATTAGAGGTTATATAGTTATTGATTAAACACAACTTATCGAACATGTCCAATAAGTAGTGTCCTATATAATGGTTAAAAATATTTGGTACGACAGAGTTTTCGATTTCTTGCATTCTTTGGTAGTTAAATCATCAACATATTTATGGAACAATCAATTATTAGATGGGTTAATATAGTCACAGAGATTTACATTTGCCTAAGTAAGTTTCATTAGGCCTTAAAGCCTATATGGATACCACAATTCGCCTGTTTGGGAGACAACAAGGCTCCTTTCTCTTAGGAATTGTGTATTTTCATTCCTTTTATGTGGATATCACTTATAAGTAGGGAGAAACACTAACAGTCAAATCTGACGACTCCTTTTTTTTTTTTTCACTTTGACATCATACAAGCTATATGCGACTCAATTAGACTTCGCCTACGCAGATATAGGATTATGCCCTTTGGAGTGGACCTAAAGGTAAAGAAAGTATTGCTATCTAAGTAAAACATGACAAGAGAAGCCACAAACAAGACAAATCACATAGCTAAATACATAATGATATCTTTACATGCTTTGCTTAATGGTTAATTGATCAAATCAAATCTAAAAAGTATGAAGTGTCATATTCTAGCTAAAGATTATATTTTACTTTGCTTTAATATTGTACCATATTCAACCTAGCTTATCATATAATACAGTTTATCATCACTCTTTTTAAAAGAAAAATATAGTAAATGTTATTATTATATTGTAATTTATGTACGATAAAGTGTCATGTGAGGTACCACCAAGATTAATAAAGACATTGTAAAACCACAATCAAAGGTTAAATGTGGATCCCTTAAAACAAGATCGTGGGATTTCATATTATCACCGTGTTTGAGTCCCATTTTTTCAAGAATGCATAAAGAAAAATTCAGCCCACCACAACTGCATACCTAAAATCCTAACTCAAGAAACTATTTTCACAATCCGATTCTCGAGTAGTTAGGTTAATGCCAAACACCATAACCAAGAACCCCAAATTGTGTAGGTGATGGTTCATGGGTAGGCAAGGTGGAGGACCACAAATCATAAAGGTGATGGTTCATAGGGAGGGAAAGGGTTGGGGCCTCACAAGGGAGAGACGACGTTGGGGTGAGAGTAGTGGGTAGTTGGGAAAAGATCAATGTATTCGCCAAGTTTTTAGAGCCTGACTTGCCTCAACTGAGTGTGTGGTTCATATGTCTTTGTTACAATCATCACAATTGAAGAATTTAAAAGGCATTGTCTTATTGAACTTAGATGTTCTACTTTAATACAACTCAAAATATAACAGTTGATTTCTTACTTCACCGTAAAATAAGATAGTCGTATAAATTGAAACACTAAAATACAGAAACCGTTCAGACCACCAATTCGATCAACATTAAGTTGAACACTAATTCAAGAAGTAGTCTCTGGAACTAATGTTTGTAGAAAGGATTTTTCTTTGATACATAGTAGAATTAAGCAAAACAATAGAAGTAATGAGTGGTCCAAAAAGGTGACATATATAACTTTACCATCCACATAAAAATCATGTGCTATGTCCCAACAAGTGAATGTAAGATACACATGACTCTCAAAATTATGTTGTCCATTCTTTCACGTGGTCATAAAGTTTTCATATGTCTTAGCTTCATTTTCAAAAAGTGCACCAATTTATCTGAACCATATAATGCCACAATTTTCGCCCACCATATTTGTCTCTACATCATAAAATATCACATTGAATACAAATAATTTTCATTGTATTTACCTCAAACAATCTTCTAAACCAAATTGCAGAGAAAAATGCACCACAAAAACTTTCAAGAAGAAGAATCCTCTCAAAAGAATTTTTATTTTAGGCCCTCGTGGGCTGAATTAAATAGTAAAAAAATAATGGAATCCAAAGTGGACCACAAACAATAAAATAACCCCACTCGCAACAACCACATTAGTTTTGTTGGATTGATGCCATCATTCTACATGTGTTCAAATTATATTTGTTATTTAATCATTCTATTATGGTTGAGAATTTAAAATTCCAATTCTATACCATCGGGACATTTAAATCGCAGAGAAATAGATATATCAAAACATGAAAGATTTATAGAGGTTCGTCGAGATTACATCTGCTTTAGCCCCGTCACACTAATAAACGATGATGAAAAAAGTTTATGAAAAAAATTGTACATATACCATAACTTCTCTGATAACTTTCTCTTTTTAATGATAATATTAAACCCTTATAAAAGCACGCACCCTATCTTCCGCGTACTGACTCCACATATTGATCATAATTAAGCTCCACAACATAACAATTATCACCCCATCTCCCTTTTTATTTATTTTTGTCTCAAACAGTTAAAAAGTGTAATCAATTGTGTAATCATCATTGTGGTGTTTCAGATGTTAATTATCTCCTGAATTCACGGCGGACCAAATTGTTTATAGAACTATATATTATTCAATCACATATTCTTTATATTACTTAATGAAGGGAAAAAAAAAATAGAGGAATCACAATTTAAATGGTTAATACTTTAAATTATGAGAAATAACTATTCTTCTTGTCGTTTGTTATTTCAATTAATTAAAAAATAGGGAGTGCAACCTTAAAGTCTTACAATCACATAATTTGATCCATCTAATCATTAGTTTAATAACTAGAGTACGATCATTTATACTCCTACGACCCTACATATCACATGTTGTGTTATTATTAAACAATGTAGTACAATATGTGCTACATGATTAAATGTGAGTATCATGACATGACCAGGGGCAGACCCACATGGGGTCATGTGGGGTCATATGACCCTAAATTTTTTTTTTTTTTTTTTTTATCTAAATATTTTTGAATTCTCATTTTTGACCCCACAAGAAAAATGGTCTCGATCCGCCNGTTAATGATATGTAGTTCTAAATATTTTTGAATTTTCATTTTTGGACCCCACAAGAAAAATGGTCTCGATCCGCTCCTGGACATGACACATGTATTATTCTCACAGGCGCCCCCAATAAGGGGGCTATCATTTGGTCATTATGTAAATAATTTGATAGAATATTATGTTATTCTAGCATGATCCATAATACAATGTGGGTATCATAACACATGCAAGGAGTTTAGTAAGAGAAAAGATTCGAACGAGAGAGAAATTGGCGCCAATGCTTTCTAATTTATGGAGTTGTTGGTTCAATGATACCTAATCTTTAAATTTTAACGCAAATATTCTTAACGTTTCACTTAATTGAAGCAAATTGCAATTCATCATTTTAAATATTTTTCATCCGACTGACCTATGAAAAGTCAAAATTTTGATATGAAGAATGAAATGTTCTTAATTTAGTTAAATAAATAAATAAAAAGTACAAGACAAAAAGAAAAGTCAACTCATCCTAACAGCTAGTCTCTGATAAGAGCATTTTCAATGTAAATGTTGATTGCTTAAAAAAAATGTGATTTATGAGTGTCAACTATGCCGATTAAGTGAAATGTTCAGAATGTTTGCGTCAAAATTTGAAGGTTAGGAACCATTTCGCAGCAACGCGTAGGGCAAGGACCATTTGCGCCACGAACAAACTATTACATAATTTTCTTCAATCAAGGTAAGAATAATTGTTTTTCTAGTTGAATCTCGAAAATAAAGCCTTATAAATTTTTATTAAAAAGATTTAGACATGCTTGTTATTTGGTACACATAATTAACCACCCCAAAAGAATTCTACAACTTGGAGTTGCCTTCTACGTCTCTCGTTATTTGGCCATGTATCAACATTAGAATCGAAATTATATTGTGTCAACACCTAATTGTGTAAATGTTATGGAGAATTAATGCCTATGTATGTTTGCCTAAATTTAATGTCTATGTATGTTTTTCCCCCGGGGCATATTTAAGTGGTGCAAAGGATAGAATTGAGGTAGTTTCAGTTAAACTGACAGCCGCAGTGTGAGGATTCGATTCCTGTCTCTAACAAGGTTTGTAATTTGAATCTTTGTGGGCATCAATATGATAGCTCTTGTACCCTGACTTGGTGATGTACATCCCGCAATTTACGTCGGCCACACTCTAGGGGCGGGACAGAAAGGGACCCTTGTGGTTGGGGTTCAACCTTTTTTTAAAAACAAGACACTTTTATTTTCCAAAAAATTTAATTTATTGTAACTTATTTTGACATTAAATTTAATATTAATTACAAAATAGTGATTTCCCTATTTCCAACATGTGAAGATTCATTGTAGCCGACAAGAAATCTCTAATAGATTAGGCTAAATTGGTACAAGACAATATAGACAAGAAAAAAAACAGACATAAGAATATAAGTTGTAAGTTGTGTTGGGAATCTACTTATGCATGCGCAGCGAAATTAAACAATTTTTCGATTCCCATACAAGGATTCACTTTGTGTTTAGATAGAAACTGTGATAGAAATAATACATTTGATGATTTCTGCAAACTCTTTTGCTGATTCATGAACTCCAATGCTTTTCTTGCACTTGCACGATCACGAACTGCCATCCAAGCTTGATGAATTCCTTGACCATGCACGCTCACG
>CAIGRF010044563.1:61619-73485 GCA_903798235.1 Fraxinus ornus | reverse complement strand
CCGAGCCGAGCCGAGCCCGGCCAAAAAAAATGAGGCTCGGCCCGAGCTTTCTGCCCGAGCCTTAGCGGGCTGAGCCGAGCCCGAACCGAGCCTCTCGCATTTTATTTTATTTTTATGTCAAATCTACATTTTTTACTTAAAAAACTTAAAATTTTTACCATTTTTACATGTTATAAATTAAATAAAAAAAGTTCGGGTCTAGCTTGAGCTTTTTGTGCCGAGTTTTTTTGGGCCCGAGCCGAGCCCAACAAAAAAAAAATGAGGCTCGGCCCGAGCCTTGGTTCGTTGTAACCGAGCCCGAGCCGGGCCCAGCTCGAGCTTTTTCCGAGCCGAGCCCGAGCCGTCCGAGCCGACGAGCTTTTTTGCCACCCCTAGCGACACCTTCAATTTAAGAATTGAAAACCTTATTATTTCGATGTGGATATTGATAAGGGCGTTTTTATACGTTTATTTCGGTTCACAAACATGAATAATTGTCGATGAATATTTGGAATAGAGCTTAATTTGTGTAAATTGTGTTCGTAGGATAATAATGAAGATTGTGGTGGAAACTTGAGGAAAAATGGAGAAAACGGGCTAAAAATGAGGAAAACAAAAGTTTAGAGACCACAATGTAAATAATCAAAAGATGACCCGAGGCCAACTCAAGATCGGACACGAGCTTAATCATAAATTGAGGAATGCATGAGATGATTGGAGGAAAAGAATGTACAAAAGAGGTCAAGACAAGAGAAAAATGAAGTTGGAGGACCAAAAGTGACTAAAATGAAAGTTAACTATGCCATGCAGCCGCATGTTATAATTAACCATGCCGCCGCAAACATGGTGTCAAAAAAAAAGAGAGGAAAAGTTTTGTTCCATGCGGTTGCATGGAAAATAACCATGCGGCCGCATAGTAGGTTTTTGGTGCGAGATTTTCTGGTTCTCATTCAAACTTTTACGGAAATGAATCTAGGGCAACTATAAAAGCAAAATGTCGTCTAGAAACGAGGGTTACACCACTTTAGAAAGAAAAACTCATTGAAAAGTAAGGAGAAAGCAAAATCAAGAGATTCTACACCGAAGATTGAAGAATTCAAGATTTATATTCAAGTTTTGGGTGATGTCTTTTCCTAAACAATTCTATTGTTCTTTTATTTTATCCATGTTAGGCTAGACTTTTTATATACTAGGTGAACGATGAACCCCACAATATGATCTTTTAATTCTCTATTTTGCAATTTGATATTCAAACACGATTTATGGATGTTGAATGATTTATATACACTTTCTTATCTCAATAGTTAAATGCATGTGATTATGTGAGTTTGAGTGATCTATTTTATATATTCGAAAGAAGGAAAATATATTTTACAAGATATTAATCATCGTATGGTCCGATAGGGGATATAAATATACCGTTATGTTTTACGCGAATATTTAAGTGTTTACAAAACGTCATGCATTCTTGTATATTGTATTTGTCATAGAAATATAGTTAAATGATATGCTAGAATAAGTTCAATTCTACTCGAGAGAGATTATTGGATAAGTTAGAAATATTGATTCTTCCATCATTCACCGTGTTATCGAATTGTGAAATAGAGGTTAACAGTGAACTTGTTTGGTGATTCGGGATCCTAGTGCACTTTTCATACATTAAATTCATTAGACTTTTGCATTCAATTAATAACCGTAATTTAATTGCATTTTTATTCATAGTTTACTTTAGTCACAAAATTAAAACAACCAATCATCTTGAGTTTAATAGTTTTGGTTAAGGTCTTGATAATAGAAATCAAATCAAATCAATTCTCGTGAGATGATACTCGAAATTTTACAATTTTCATTTTATTACTTGTTAACGAACCATACATTTGCGCTGATTTACAAAGCGAACATATTTTTGTGAACAATCACTATATAAATCTTTCCCTCGGAACATTTCAGTTCTACAAAATCTTCCACCTCAAATATAGACCAGCAAACCCTAACAACAACAATAATCTTTCAATACCCCAATTAGCAAT
The DNA here is from genome assembly GCA_903798235.1 of Fraxinus ornus. Taxonomy (NCBI): domain Eukaryota; kingdom Viridiplantae; phylum Streptophyta; class Magnoliopsida; order Lamiales; family Oleaceae; genus Fraxinus; species Fraxinus ornus. The sequence goes on along the minus strand of CAIGRF010044563.1, from coordinate 71,476 downwards.
CAATTCAAAATCGTATTCATCTAGAAAAACCCATAAGGAAATGAACACAATTCTAAAAAAATCCCAGAAAAAATTGAAATTATAAACATCAAATTGATAAAAAAAATAAGTAACCAAAAACAAACCTCGTGGAGATCAATGGTGATTCTTGAACGACAATTGGACAATTCGAACAAAGCTCATAAAAGAAAAGGTAACTTGGATACAAGATTCTTGTAGAGAAAGTCGACGAGGAACCTAGTACTGGAATTTTGTGGACTATGGACTCCATTATAATATGAGGAGAAGAAAAAGTCTTTGAAAAACTTTTCTTGAGTAGCCAATCTTCACTTTGGGGTTGAATGCAGTAGGTTAATCTGGAGTCACCTCAGCACCGTTACTGTGGAGTAGTGGAGGGAACTCAGGAGTCAGGGAAGGGAAGAGTTGAAGTCTTGACGGCAAGTTTTAGGTTAATTTAAAAAAAAATAAAGAAAAATGGGCCCTAAAAATTCTAGGCTTCAGGCGGAGGCCTCTTGGACCTCTCCTTAGGTCCGGCCATGATCACAGATGAATACCTTATCGTCGAAAATATTAAATGAAATGAGGTCTAATTCATCAATAGATCAACAAAATGAATCAGGTCGCTAGTTTAATTTGAAAAATATTACATTTTTTTCGTTTGGTTAATTGTTAATGTATATTTTTGTTGTCATATCTTAAATTTATTTTCATATTTGTGGGATTGATAACACCAAACAAAAATTGCAATTATATTTGTATAAGACAACTGAATACATTTGTAGAAAGATGTAATATAAAAGTATGCATAAAAATGTTCTATTGAGATCTACAACAATAAGAACGACCGTGCTGAAATTTTAAAACTAATTTTGTGTGATGGGAATGTATTATATAATGTCAAAATTAGTCGATACTTTTCTTATATAAGTTTCACTACTAGACTAATAGATTATTACTTTTATAATGCTCTCATGAAAGTAATTTTTAAGCTACGTTGTTTAAGGTCGACACAAGCGAAAAGTTCTTCCTCATGCTCAAGATATAAAAAATATTCCGACTTTGAAATGGAATATATATATATAATTTTAAATTTTCCTTTAACAATATCAATTACCTCTACTACTTTAAAAAAATAATATTAGTACTTCAAAAATATTACCATATCATTCATTCGAATATGCATTCGATATATAAGACGTGCAACGCACGTGCTAACTACTACTTATTATTAAAAATTTCAACACAAAAAAAAAAAAAAACTTACAATAATATTATAAGACAACTTTCAATTCATGTGTTCCTATGTAATAATTTTAAAACAAAACATTGTATTTGTATTATGTACTTGGATCGTTTACTGCGATCTAAACATATAAACGGAAATAACTATCGACTCTATAATAGAAACGATTGTTACTTCTTCTAATTAATACAAACTAATCTCGACCCGAGTTTGTTGACGTCAAAAATTGTTAAACTTTTAGGTTAATAGTTGAGTCACGAAGAAAACTTTTTCAAAATAAGTAACATGCAAGTCTACTTGGATGACCTTTCGTAAAGATAAAATTGCATTGTCGACCACACTTGATGATTTAGTTAGGATCTGATCGTGATAAATTGAAGAGTCACATGGACAAGAATCTTATGCTAGTGAAATAAGATAGTGTACCACCTCAAATATGGTGATGTAATAGGGGTAAATTTTGAAAAGTATGCCCCCATTGAGTCTTATATTTACATCTTAAAATGTCAATGTTGATAAAGGGTAGTGAAATCCTTATACATCATCATGTTAAAATCTTTAATCGATGTGTGGATTTTAGTACTAATGTACACTCCAGAACTTCGACTTCCTTGAGTACATCAATCTTGGAATTCGAGCTTGTTGGATTTTGCAGTCACATGGAGTCTCGTAGTTTTATCAAAAAAGGGTAGCATTCTTAAGAGTAGTAGTTGAAATTGGTTAATCTTTTCACCTTTAATTGGTGTGAGATTTCACTATTTAACAAGTCCTAGATGTGAAGTTCCTGTTTTTTGTTCTTTTTCATGGGAATTTCATGGTTTGCAAAAACTAGTTCTATAAAGCCGATAAAAAAGACCAAATATTAATTAAAATAAATCATCTCGACATCTTCATTTCTCCATAAAGATCCCACAACATAAATAGAATCGTGCAACGTGACCAAAACCCATTCGTCGAAGATATCAATATGGGCGTGCAACTATAATCAAGGTATTTTCTACCCACACAAGCTACACCTTCCGGGCACAAAACAGAGCTTAGACATTTACGATTATGGTTCACCCAGGTTGGATATTTTATTCAGCAGAATGATCTTTCTTATGCAAAAGGATCCTTTTTCAATGGAAACTGCGGAGTGGTACTGCTATATATGATCTACACTCTTATCACATCGTATTAATATAATTACTTCATATTTTTTTGATAATCGTGGATGTCTCGAGCGAACTTGCGCACCTCGACTAATCCCACGAGACCTTGAAGTTTACGGTTGGGTACTCACCTCGGTAATCTTGAGGAGACTTGAACTGACGACCATTGGTGAGTAAACTCAAAACCTGACCAATTGAGCAATCCATCAGGATTACTTCATATGATTTGAGGAAAGAAGAAAAATATTTAGAAGTTTAAAGAGAACATACATAATGAGTTTTATTTCCAACTTCTGATACCCATACAAGCAGGATCAAGCCTCCTTTTATAGAGGAAAAGGTCATCAAACCAAGACAAAACATCATAGAGATGTTCGGTACAATATTGGACCCAAAAAAAAAAACCCTAACTGCTAGTACCCTAAAAAATCTTTTTGTTTATTTTAAATCGATATGTGAAGAAAAGATCCCTAACCCAAAGGGGAGACCATGAAAGAAAAGTAAACAGTCCAGTCATATGACCAAACACGATTTGTTTTGGTGGTTTAGGACTCAAAACCTTGCTTGCTACATGCCTAGCGAACAATGCTGCATCAGTCGATTTTCCAACTTGAGAAGCTCTTGCTCTCTCATTTATAGATTCATTAAAATCCTTATAAACTTTCCAATCATAGTTCTTCAATTTCTCTATGTTATTTATCCCAAGATTCGACTTGATTGCCCCAGGAACCACAAGTATCACGTCTATCTCAAACGGCCGGAGCTCGACCCGAAGAGTGTCAGAAATTGCATGTACCGCCGCCTTACTAGTGCAATACGCCCCGGTCCAAGGTGTCGGCACCCTCCCAACAACACTCCCAATGTTTACAATGCTTCCACTCCGTTGCGCGACCATGTGTGGAACAACCTGTTGGATCATCCTTAATTGCCCCAAAGTGTTGATTTCATAAGTCCTTCGGATAACATCCAATGGAAGCTCAGCCAAAGGGCCGGTGCCTCCGATCCCAGCATTGTTGATCAATATATCTATCCTCCCACGCCGGGACATCACAGAATTTATCGCCCTCGTTACACTTTCATCCGATGAGACATCCAGCTCTAATGTCTCGATTTTTTCGGAATGCAAATCTTCGAGGTCCTGCATTCGTTGGGGGATATCGGATGCGAAAACATGGCAGTTTTTCTCGGCAAAAGCCTTGCAATACTCATAACCTATGCCACCTTTTGCACACCCTGTAACAAAAACTACCTTCTGACTGCTCATATTTCTCTCTTACAAGTACTAGGTTTCTTTCAAAACTTTCATATATAGGTGTAAAACGTTATTGTGTGGCTTTTCCTTTTGCCGTTGATTTTTTCTCGTGGGCACCTATTTTTATATAAATGTAGTGCTTATGTTGTGGTTGTATTATTATATATATAAATAATTAAGGAATAGACGAGGAATAATACAAAAGGAGAACGAAAACCCACAAGGCATGGAAATCAGGGTTAGGAAATTTGTAGTGTGTTTCGATGATGTCAAGGCATATTCCGAATGAATAAGGATTTAGTTCCTTTAGATAATGTCATAATCATTCTCAATAAAAAGTTGTCTCATTCTTTCTTTAATTGATCGAGTCCGACAAAGAAAAAACGATCATGAACGACTGATCCTATGATATCAAGAGTAAATTGCGGTAAACATCACCAACTTTTCTATTCTTTTGCACTTTCATCTCCAACCTTTTTATTTTTCAACGTCCATGTCCCCAAGCTTTGATAAATTGGCGGCATTCATGATAATGGATTCTGGAAGATAGGAACACAATGTTGAAGAAAAAAAAAGGTTAAAGAGTAAAAAAGCAAAAGAATGAAAAGATTTCGAACGTTTGCCCCAATTTTCAATTAACTGAGTCGACTTAATAAATATTGAATGATTTACATCTCAAGATCAGGCATCAACAAATACACTAAACTATATCCATGTGGGCAAGAAGCATTTTAGTCGAAGCACAACTTAGGTATTATCAAGAACGCGATTTAAAATAGTCAGTCAAGCAAGCCTCCCAATTTGTAGAAATTAATTATGGAATGGAATAACCAAAAATTTGTTGGTTATGTATTGGTCACTTTCTGTTTCTTGTCTTTGTAAGTTAAACCTAACCTTGAGAATATGCTGCGATTATAGCAGAATGGCCGGCTAATCAATTGAGGCCATTGGAATTGGAATTCTAGTTTTGGTTTGATCTGAAGTCCATTTGTTAAAGACAAGTCAGAAGGGCACAGACAGAAAGTGTTAGCAAAAATATATGTTGTGTTAATTTGTAAACCTTCAGAATATGCTTAGCCGGCCCTGCCGGCCGGTTGATCCGAGGATAGTTTACAACTTCGATGGATGCTCTTATAGTGTATATCTCACCCGCTTGAACTATGTGTCCCTTAACGCGAAATGGCGCAAAGATCCTTTTTTTTTTTTAATCAAATCCTCAAAAGCCACTGTTTATCCAAACTTAGAAAGAAATAAAACAAAATACAAATACAAACATAATAAGGGAGCTAAACTCAAAGATAAAACCTAATGTATTTCATGAATACAAGTTGCCATTCGAATTTGGTTGGTTCAGATATAGCTCGTCAATAAATTCTGCATCCACTCTCCTTCGTGTATAAGTTATTTGTGCACGTGGAATGCACGCGCTAGAGGCACAGACCGAAGCCTATCTAGATACAAAAGGCGTGAGAATATAAAATTTTCATTACCCTTACCAAGTTACCAAATGCAAGTATTAATAGGCTAAGAGTTTTTCAAGGGCTGTTTGAAGGTTGACATGCCGTCTCATCTCAACGGCTCACTAGTCAAGTTCGGTAGCATTATCATGTCCCATCCTACGTGCCAATAGGTATATGATCCTACACATTGTCGGCTAAAAAGAGGATAATTGACTCCCTACCATCACTACAGAAGATGTCATATCAATCGCTTCTCACTTCACTCCATGATATCAAAGTCCAACTTGCATAAGATGCCCTAGGATTAACAAACCACTTAGGCCCAGTAGATGTGGCTAAGGGTTGAGTTCATTCTCATCACCTCATAACCATGAGAAGATGCTTCTACAGCAAGTTAAGTCACATCGTAGGTGTTTATCGATTAGGCAATGGAATATTTTGTTTAGTTGGCAATCATGCAACTTGTGCCATAACAAGAATTTGGTTCTATATATTATGAAAAAATCGTCGGTATAAATTAATGTTTCTGCTCACATAGTTAAGTTTAACAGAAATTTCACGCCATTTACAAATCAACTATATAACTAATTTTTTCTTAAGAATAAATTTATCTCAATTAAATAAATCATGTTTTATTGTACCTAAACCTATTTCCATAAGCATAGTATAAAAAAGCCTATTAAAATTTGATTTCTCAATCACTGTGGGATAAAATCATTAATTTATTTTATGATTTGCTACATGATCATATTCAACAATACATTTATACAATAAAATATTTTACACGTAAATCGAAACTTTTATCTACTTTATAACCACACATTCTCTTTATAAATACTATTCAAAACTCAAATTTCCCAGAATCGGACATGGTAAATACAATCATTCCTTATTTCATGTTATAGTTTTCTACTTTTCTTCACATCAAAATTCTTCTTTTTCAACAATTGTATACAATTTTTTATTGACGACAAGATATTGTTGTTGTAATAATTGATTTCAATTAACTTTACATATTTTATACTTGATATATTTTATCCCAAAGTCAATTTAGCGGGCACCAAGAGGTCTTTAAGTTGATGAGTCCGAGTTGAGAACCTAATTTTAATAATTTCCAAAAACAATGTAGATCCAGGATATTTAAACAAAATTGAGAGAATAACAATAAAATTGGATAATGTCTTTAATCATTAAAAGCTATTTAAATTTCAAAAAATAAAATAGAGTGCTACAATTTATTCAAAACTCGTTTTTGAGAGATTTTTTCAAGTAAAATACAATTTTTTTTTTTTTGAAAAAGAATGAAAAAAAAATGTTTGATTAAGAAGTAGAGAAAATTTATTGATTCCGTATGATATTTCGTTGAAAATAATTTTCCAAAAAAAAAAAAAAAAGTTTCCTAGACACATTCAATAACATCCTGGGCTCTTTAATTTCTTTCTTTTTTCTTTTTTTTTTTTTTGAAAAATCACCCGAGCTCTATATCTAAAGTTTCAATTTCAAAAACCAAATCTTAATAATTCTCCTTCAATAATCAAGTGACAATTTATCTTTTAATTATTAATAAAATTATAAAATTAATTTAATCTACATATTCACTCCACCCCACCCCCACCACCCTTCATCTCAATCCAATTTCATTTCCAAACCCTAGATCTTTTCTACCGTCTTCCCTCTCTCTATCTTTCTCTCTTTATCAACCTTTCTATCCACCCCGCCCACCCTTCTATATTCCATCACCATTGCGTGCAACGAAGTAGAACCTGTTATCCCCCTAAATCTGAGGTCCTAGCTCAGATGCCACGTGGATGGTTACGTAAGCAACAGGCCCACGAGAGGGCAAGAAGCCAACTGGAAGGTCAAAAGGAGAGAGAGTCAATGAAGTTGAAGCTACAAGCGATTCATCTGAGGCCCTTTCGTACAAAAGCAGAGGTTCGTCAAAACTCAACAACACCGAATCTCTTAGACCTGGAGCGGATGGTCTTCTAAACTGCCCGAGGTCTAAAGTACCAGAGACTCCTATATCAGAACTGACCCAATCCACGTTGAAGTCGACGTTGTTCCCTATAATAGATTCAAAGATCTTGTAAAGGTGATTGATGTGATATTTGTAATAAAGTATGTCAGTGTCAGTGTGTCAGTCTACAAATATAACGGTAGATCTTTTGCCAAACATTAATTGTACAAATTAGACAATGATGTAAGACTTCGGTGTAGGGGATGTTGCCGCGTAGTTTTGATCCAACGGCCACCACGTCGGCCAGAGTAGTATAAATAGCGCCAAACATAATACAAAGGGAGGAAGAAAAAGGGTTGGGGATCTATGTAATTTGGGAATCCAATATTAATAGTATTTTCATATTGGTGAAGAAAACACATGAAAAGGAGAATTGCATGTCTTGCTATGAGATGATTTTATAAACACCAAGAGCAAATACTTTACGACAACAACATAAAAACCTCCTTATTTCCATATCTACCCTTCCACATATTCCGTTACAAAAGAGAGAGTTATCGTAAGAAAATTTGTCCGGGCATTCGTTGATAGCACGATTGTCTTTGTTGTCCAAAAATCGTCGGTGCCCGAACGTCTTCGTATCTTGTCGAAAGTGCCTCCCGCGTTCATTTCAGCCAGAATACTAGTCTTGCTCCGGTAAAAACGCGTCGGATCCGTACTTGACATGACAAGAGTGGCCCAACATTTGTTGAGCTCATTTTTTGGGGTCAACAGAACCGTCATGCACAGCGATGAGCGCAATGAGGCGTTGTTATTGTTGGTGCAGTAGCAACATACAGTTGCGAAAAGCGATGAACGAGTGATTGTAGTGGCACCGCTTTTAAAAAAGGTCTCGCAGTGGTACATCGATGCTTTGCAGCAAGGCGTTGCTACTACTGTGAGCAACGATGCCTTGCTCCAAACTTAAAGTTGTGTAGCGAAGCCTTGCTCCGAATCGCGTTTGCAGTTGTGTTGATCTAGATGTTAGTGGTGGTGCGACGATACTGGTGGTGCATTCGTTGTCGTGTGTGTGTGGTGGTATTGTGTATGTGGTGGAAGATCCGATGGTTTGTGCGGATCTGTGCGTTGGATCGTGCGCAGTGTGTGCTAATTTGTGTGGTGGTGTGTGTAGATCTGTGGGTGGTGTGAATCTACAGTTTTGTTGATCTACATGTGATGGTGCGGTGATGTCAATGGTTCTAGTGATAGTGGCTGAGATTTGTTGAAGGTTGTAGTTGTGGTGGTGGGGTGGGGGTGGATTATGGTGGTGGCAGGGGTAGGTTGTGCTGGTGGTGGTGGGGTGACGTTAGGTGGTGGAGATTGTAACCCATTAATTTAATAATTTGTGACCGAGAAAATAGCCGTGATCAATTAATTTGATAATTTGTGATCGAGTAATAAATTTTGATCCACCAACTTAATAATTTATGATCCAAAAAATATTTGTTACCAATTAATTTGATAATCTGTGATCGACAAAGAAGTTGTGATCAAATAATTTGAAAATTTGTGACCGATAAATAAGTTGTGACTCATAAAATGTGTAATTTGTGACCATATAATAAGTCATGATCAATTAATTTAATAGTTTGTGATTATAAATTGTATGTTATTGTGAACTTAACCTATTTAATTACTAAAAATTATTTAGTTACCTATTTAACTAATACCACATGATTTTTGAAAAATTATACTAATTAGTCAAGTTTGAAAGTGTTTTTTTAAAAGTTGGTAGTTGTGTATTTTTCCTTTTTATTTTCAATATCCATCTTGAGAGTATCACCCAATATGGGTTAAGCTTCTTGTTTGCATCAAGAAATGATTTTTTATTTTTATTTTTAATACTTGAATTGGATAAAGGAGGTACAAAAAAAAATACGAAAATCATTTCACAATCCGGTTCAAGACTCTCTACAGTTACGACGTTAAAAAATCTACCAAAAATTACAAATAATTTCTGGATCTCAACCAGTCTCGACTTATGTTGGGGAAAAAAAAAACATTTCTCAAACCTTTTGGCGTCACACCAACTTATCTAATACGCATCCAAAACCCTTGAACCGGATATTTGAGATCCACGCTAAAACCTAGTCCAACTGCAAAAAACAACTAATTAACAACTTTGTTATGTTGTCCAATGGACGAAATGAATGTTACAAAATAAATAAATAAATCCCACGGCTTTTGTATAACAATTTGAACAGAAAAATTTCCAATCACCAACACAAATTACACTAAGGATCCGTTTGATTGCAAATATGAAAAATAGTTGGAAAGAAAATATTTTACTGATAATTAAATTGCCTAGAAAATGTTTTACTATGAATGGTAATTAAGCTTCCGTTTGGCACCCATTTTTTTTTTCTCTTTTTTCATTTCAACCACACATTTTATCAATAAAATAATATTACACATAAACCTAAAAATTCTCCCTACTTTTTAACCACACATTCTTCCATCAATCACTATTCAAAAACATATTTTTCTACTAAAACATGTGTCAAGCACCCCCTAATTGTGTTTGATTTGTATAATTTTTCACATGTTCCGTTTGGCTTTATTTTTCATGAAAATTGTCGATTAAAAATGATACAATTTATTAGAATTGAAGATAGAATATGTTTGGATTGCGAAAAAGTATAAAAAAAAAAAATCGAAATTTTTGTGTTCGTTTGTCTTTGTTTTTCATGCAAATTGTCAATTAAATGAATATAATTTTTTACCATTGGGTTTGAAATTTGTTCCAATTGCCGAA
>CAIGRF010044563.1:28458-50280 GCA_903798235.1 Fraxinus ornus | reverse complement strand
ACAGTATCTAAGTTCTTACTCTCTTCAATAGCCGTAATCTTAGATCTAAATCTCTCAGGTAAGGATCTAAGAATTTTTCTAACAATTTTAGGCTCGGGGATCCTCTCTCCTAGGTTGAAACTAAAATTCACTATATCGTTTAAGCTCGCATAAAGTCATCGAAAGTTTCATTTTCCTTTATCCGAGTTTTTTCAAACCTAATGGTTAACATCTGCATTTTTGAGTTCTTAATCGTCTGAGTTCCCTCATATATGGCATTTAGAATATCCTAAACCTCTTTGGTTACCTTACACATCGACACTCTCCTAAACTGTTTCGAAAATACTGCCATAAATATGACATGTAAGGCTTCGCTATTCTGGTTACACTCATCCAAGTTCTCTCTAGTCCAATTAGCAATTGGAGTGAGAATTACTTCATTATTATTAACTATAGAGTTAGGTGCAGCCCAACCATTTATAACACTTAGCTAGATATGCTCATCCATAGATTTTGAAAAAACCTCTCATTCAAACCTTCCAGCAGGCATAATTACTGCCATCAAAACATGGTGGAATGGATAATGAATTACCCATATATAAATTTGAGATAGGGATTCGAGTTTAGGCTCTGATACTAATTGAAATAACAAGGTACCCAACTAACACCTAGAGGGAGTGAATAGGTATTTATGCGAAATTAAAGATTATGTTCGACCTTACGTGCAGAATTATACAATTAAAAGCAATAAGTCACTTTTTTAATTGTTTCTAGATGGTTAAACAAATATTTCAATTATCCTAAGTTGAATTGCAGTTTGTAATAAAAAAATAATAAATAACATCAATATTGATGACGGAGAAACCCAACTGGGTAAAAACTCCGAGCCCATGCCAATAACCATCCACTAGAAACGAATCAACTTATAGTACTGTTAGACTCGACTAACTCTAGTACTTTCTGATCTCCTGATTATAATCACCAAAGCCCTCCTAGATTGCATGCTCCTGCAGTAACTCCTGACCTTTTGAATTTGTCTATCTCATGTTGATTAATGAGAACTCCTTGTTCTCCAATGACCTAAACTTCGGTCACGTTTCTTGATCTTCAGAATTCTGACAGATGTTCTGGAAGTATGTGTTTTTTTCTAAGCAATGATCAAATCAAACTAATAGTTGAACTCAATGAATGACGTAGAATGATACGGAGGATGAAAGGCCTTGTTTCTCAATGTTCAACCTCTATTTTCCATGCAGTGGCGTTCATATATATAGTGAAGAGTTTTTGGGTAGTATAGGCCGAATAAAAATCTTCAAAAATGCAAATTAGGTTTTTTCAGAATACACTGTCCCTCGACGATAGGTGAATGAAGGTGTCTTGCTCGAACAAAGTCTAGGCGATAGACGCACGATACAGCTTCTGTTTTTACCGTTCGAACAACTGCTGGGCGATAGGTTAGCGAAATTGCGGCGACGTTTACTCCTTGGTTCCATAATCGAACCCTCAGACTTCTAACTTACTATTTGACCCTTTAACTTTTTAAAAACTCTTTTACAACATTAGTTTTGTCAAAATAGTCCCAACAACTTTAAAACCTAGCAGGCTTAATTGTAAATCAAGTACCAATGGATTAAATGGTAAAATGAGAGAAACATTATTATTTCAACTTGATCATTAAATGATTATGTGATGTTGATTATTTAGAAAATGTCTTTTTTGAAAATGTGTGGTTAAAAAGTGGAGAAAATTCATAGAAAAACGTGAAAATGATTTTTTTTAAGGATTTGTGATTGGCTATGAATTTGGTGGAAACGTGATTTTCAAATAATCACTTTCAAACAATTTGGTGGAATTGGTCGCCTAACATGTTTCTTTCAATTTGGTCTACAAGTCGAATTTAAGATATACCACAACCCAAGTCAGGAAATGAGTATTTTTGTAGACTTGAGACGCCCAGAATTAACATATGAAATGAAAGCATTAGTACAATTGTCATGCGTTTTATGCAACGTGATTTACACCGCAAGTGTACGGTGACAAGTTTTGTAATATAGTAAAAGAGTAAGAGTGTCGAACCCACAGGGGTTGTAATTTACTTCCACTAAGTACTATAATTATGTAGCTTTTTATTTTATTTAGACAATGAATGTTTGAATGAATGATTTTAAATTAATCTAATGAGATTGATTAACAAATACGAGGAATGCAAATAATTAAGTTGAGAAAGCCCATGGAATGGTTTCATCTAACCTTCAATTATGATTCAATGATATCCAATTATGCCAATTGATTTTCCCATATTCAAAAGCAAGAATTCTAAATTATTTCTCTCCCCTCTCTCGAGTGCCGGCTAGAAATTAACCCTAGAATTTAATCTTAATATCTCTATTCCGAATTAAAATCTAGAATTTATCAAGTCCCGATTCTTTTGTGAAGTAAACTTCATAGATTTTACACTTTCTCTAGAAATCCATAAAACCTATGTTGTGTCAATCCTATTATCACACCTAAATTTTCCTCTCTCGAGTGCCGAAATTGACTAACATCTATTCATTCAATTATTGATCAAGTAATTGAAAACATTATAATCATGACACAATTAAATATAAGCGAGAAATTTCAAAAGAAATAATTCATATATTCATCAAACCATAATCTCAAGTTTGACTACATCAAACCCTAGCTAAATTATTTAACTCATGAAGAAATTCACAAAATCTAAACAATCTACAATGGAAAACATAAAGGAGGAGGTAAGAAATACTCTTTTTTTAGTATTACTTGAAGTCCCCTTTGATATTTCCATGCTTTTTTCAATTGATTTCTTCCATTCTTTGTATTTAATGTCCTTTGTCTTCAGCCATTTTTCCCTTTTTCTCCCACAAGAGCCCCCCACAAATTAGGTCTTCTCACTTGTTTTTATAATAATTTTGGAGCTTTGGACGAATTAGGGTTGAATTGGGCCAAGAAAAGAATCCAAAAATATTAAAACACGTTTTCTCACCCAGTGGCACCTTGGTACTACAAACTCTGCTGATTTTCAGCGATGTGGGCGCCTTGGCGTCCTCCTTCGATGGAAAAAAACTACACTACGCATCCTTTAGTATTTTTATCATAATTTTTTCTCTCGATATCCGATGAGGTGATTCAAGACGCTTTGAAAAGATGACCCAAAGGGATACAACTTTTCTTCAGATGTAATTTTCCAATTCAAACATTTTCTATGTCGAAAATGAGTCTCAATATGAAACTACAAATCTGGAGCATAGTTTTTCGGTTGGAAAATGATATGTGATTATACTTTGATTATATTTGATCCCTTTGACTTCTTTTTTCATCCAATTGACCATTAACACTCTCAATATTCATCATGAGGTTCGGTGCAACTTTTGAGTATTTACACTTTAGTCCCCGAACTTTGAATCTCTTACAACTTAGCTCATTTCTCCAATTTTGTCAACTTTTGCTTATTTTCTTCAATCTCATCAACCTACATCATAACATCAAAATCACGCATTAAAACATCAACTACACATAAGAATTAACCAAATAACAAGTTTAATGGCATTGATATCATGAGTGAAATATCACTCATCAACAATTAAAAACAAGTAATAGAGAAGTCTTTTTTAGGCTTCAAACCGATGACATTTTCATATAAATTGAATACAATGAACTCATAGAATATTGAAGTAATATTCTACAAGTTAACAAAGGACCAGCCCACCCTGTGCACATTTTTGAAGTCTATACCTCTCACAACTCCAAATTCTCCATCTAATTTTCTCTTGGGATATTTTTTAGATTATTTTCCTACACCGTGACTTTCCTTATCATTTTGACTTGTCGCTGTCGATTGACTGTCATCATTAACAATTAAGCAATCAAAGAAGCTAGCATTGAATTCCTGAGGGGAAAAAACGCAAGAGAGAAAATTAAAAGAGTTGAGAAATAATAACAAAATATATCCTCAAATATTTAGGGGCATCTCAAGATAAAAAGAAAGAGAAAGAAAAGACGAGCTTTTATATGACCAAATTCAATAAATTGCAACACTTTGTTAAATACCTCAAGAATGTGTAGACGAGAATTCTTTGGTAGCTCAGCATTTTAATTCCAAATTGCAGAAATAAAAAAATGATCAGCATTGTGATTTGAACTAGAACCAATTTTTGATACTACCCAAAACCAGAAAACTACCTGTTTAAAAAACAACTTCAATCTATAACTAATTTCAATTGTATTAGTAAAAATCAACACTTTTTTTAGAACTAGTTCCAACTTCAAGAGGGCAATGATATGCACAAGTACCAATATGTGGGCATTCATAATTAAGATGTGGAAAAATAACAAAAGAATATTGGGCTAAATTCCAAAATAGATGAGTGCTTACTGTTCGCTGGTTTGAGGGTGATAAGGAGTTGTTACACGGTGTCGGATGCCATCCAATAAGGACTCAAATTGCCGATTACAAAAGTATTTGCCCCATCACTTAGGATAGCTCTCGGTGTGCCATAACAGGTAAAAATGTACCTCTTTAAAAGCTCAATCACCACCTTAGCATCGTTGGTTGGCAGTGCTACTGCTTTCACCCATTTTGAAACATAGTCAACAGCCACTAAGATGTACTGATTTGGGAACGATGGATGGAATGGCCCCATAAAGTCTATTCCACATATGTGAAAAAGCTCTGCCTCTAAAATGCTACTAACGGCATCTCGTTCCTTCTAGATATGTTTCTCGTGCGCTGGCATCTGTCACACCTTTTCACGAACTCGAAAGTATCTCGAAAAAGTGAAGGCCAATAGAATGCAGACTGTAGAATCTTAGAAATAGTCTTTCAAGCCCCTAAAGTGTCTTACATATGCAGATGAATGACACTACTCTAGTATTTGAGATACTTCAACTTCAAGAACACATCGCTGTATAATTTGATCTACCCCTTGTCTGTAGAGAATGGGATCCTCCCAAAAATAATATTTCAAGCCGGAAAAGAATTTCTTTTGTTGATGACTTGAATAATCTGGTGGGATGATGGACTTGGCCAAATAGTTTATTATATCCGCACACCAAGGCGCCTCTTCCACACTAAATATCTGCTCATCTGAAAAAATATCATTGATCTCTACTAACTCATTCTGCTCTCCAGGTTCAAGTCTAGATAAGTGATCGGCCACCACATTTTCACTGCCCTTCTTATCCCTGATCCCTAAATCAAATTCCTACAAAAATAATGCCCAATAGATCAGTCTTGGTTTGACATCCTTCTTTGTAATCAAATCTTTTAAGGCGGCGTGATCGGTGTAGACTACGACTTTGACCCAACAAGATATGATCGAAATTTATCAAAAGCATAGACCACTACTAGAAGGTCTTTCTCGGTGGTGGCATAGTTAATACGTGCATCGTTCAAGGTTCTATTGGCATAGTAGATCACATGAAATATTTTGTTTCTTTGCTGCCATAAAACGGCTCCTACTGCTCAGTCACTTGCATCATACATCAATTTGAATGGAAAATTCCAATTCGGTGCAATGATAACTAGTTCTAAGTCAACTTCTCTTTTAGAGTGTTGAAAGTCGATAAGCATTATGCAGAAAAGTCAAAAGTGACGTCCTTAGATAGCAAGTCGCACAGACGCTTTGTCTTCGAGAAATCTTTAATGAAGCGTAAATAGAACACAATATGCCTAAAGAAACTGCTAACAACCATAACTGATGTAGTTGGTGGTAATTTCTCAATAATCTGAATTTTAGCTTTGTCAACCTCTATCCCATTAGCTGAAATACGATGTCCCAATAGAATGCCCTCATGTACCATGAAATGACATTTTTTCTAGTTTAAACCAAGTTTGTCTCCTTGCATCATTGTAATACCAAACTCAAATGCTCCAAACATTCATCGAACGACGACCAAACATTGAGAAGTCATCCATGAAGATTTCTATGAATTTCTCCACCATATCAGAAAAGATCGCCATCATGCAGCATTGAAAGGTAGTAAGAGCATTGCACAAACCGAGTTCTATGGTAAGCAAATGTACCATAGGGGCAAGTAATTTTTATCTTTTCCTGATCATCCGGTGCTACTTGGATCTAATTATATCCAGAATATCCATCAAGAAAGTAGTAGTGTGAGTGCCCTGCAAGTCTTTCCAACATCTGATCGATAAATGGAAGATGGAAGTGATCCTTTCGAGTAGCAGCATTGAGTTTGCGATAATCAATGCAAACTCTCCATCTTGTAACAGTCCCGGTGAGAATTAATTCATTCTTTTCATTCTGTACTACCGTAATACCACCCTTCTTCGGTACGGCCTAAATAAGGCTGATCCATTCACTGTCTGATATTGGACAAACAATACCTGCATCTAGGAGTCATGTTTTTTGTGTCAAGAATGTAAAAATAAGAAATAAAAATCATAATACATAGTTTATCGTCCCCTAGTACATGATTAACCTAGCCTAACATGATGGAAAGAAGAAAATCAAAAAAACAATGAATGAACGATATCACCAATTCAATTCTTGACTTTAATCTTCGTATCGTGGTGTTGTTCTTCGCGTTATTCCTCTTTTTCTCCTCACAAAACCCTTATGCATATATCCCTTCCCCGCATTTTGGATGGCCCTAGGGTTTAAATATGCCTTCAAAGATTTGTTTCCATAAGTATTTCACTCGAATAAGGAAACCGGAATTTTCACGTCAAAACCAACTATGCGACCACATAGAAGAGCTCAAAATGGCCTTGTAATCCCTTGAATAAACCTATGTGACCGCATAGGTTCTTGTGCTATGCGACCGCATAGTTTTGGCAACTTTCAGATTCTTGTGTTTTTATCCTCGAACTTGCCATTCTTGACCTCTTTTCCCACTTCTTCTTATTCTTCAAATGTTTCATTCCAATGCTCAATTGGTCCTCAACATCTTCACATCTCCAATTCTTCTTTCGGGTTATCTCCCTAAACTTTGATTTTCTTTCGTTTTAGAAATTTTTCCACTTGTTTTTTTTCTAAATTCCGCCACACTCATCAATGTTGTCTTGCAAAACTAAATTACATAGAATTAAGCTATATTCCAACATATTAATCAACAATTGTCTATATTTCGTGGTCAAAATAAGTGTGTAAAACGTACTTATCAACTCCCCCAAACTTGAACTATTGTTTGTCCTCGAACAAAATTGTAACTTAACTCCACATAAAATAGGGTTTTACAACATGCCGTGTCTCAGGATTGGAACTTAGCAATTAACAAAATGAACAATTTCAACATTGCAAAATCAAATCAATCTCCACCTATTATATGCATAACTCGACGTAGGTGTGTAAAAACTCATGTCAACATATTAAGATCATGCTTAGCTCAACACCTGACCCATAGTAGTCAAATATTTCATTTCTTCGCTTCAGAGATACACCCCCCAAAATTATTATTTTCACTCAATTTTCCCGAAGTGTATCCTAAGTTGGACTTATTCAATTCTATCAACCAAATGACTTGTGGCTTAATGAATGTAATTATGTATATTTCCTTTTTTTTTTTTTTCAAACATCTTCTCATTTACTTTCTATATAACACATGTAGCGAACTTTAGGCCAATGACTCTCAAGTCAGATGACCATAGGGCACCTGGTTTTAAACCACCATTACGGTTTAATCACCCGAGTTATACAGGCTCGAAAATATGCTTTTATTCAACAAAAATTTGTGCAATACCCATTTTCTTTCTAGACATCCAGTTTCTAAAACTAACCTCTAACTTTGGACTTTCGCCTTGTCTTTGTCTCATTGGCTTTAGACAATCCACACAAAAAAGGGAATTTTTTTTGTTTAGGATCTAAAATAAAATATTATATAATTAAAAATTTATGATTGCCAAACAAGCTTTCAAATTTAAAATGTAAAAATAGATTGAACTATATACAATGAAACTTGGAAGAAAAAAGTTCAGATTTCAGAAGCTCCCATTTAGATGGAAAATGAGTTAATACTCCTAATCTACCCAAAGCACAGTAGAAAACAAGGCAACAATGTCCAAAATCATGAGGCCAACAGTACTAAAAAGGGGGCAACACTGAGTATAAGATGAACATAACATGTGAACTAGAAACACCTTGTTTACAACATATTTAGAGAAAATTATCCCACTTTCCAAACACCACAAATGGAATGCAACTCTTGCTTTTTGGCAGGAAAATCATGTGTGGGTTTTCAATTAAAGAACAAAAAAAATTGGATAAATATTAATTGTTGACACATTCATCAACAATTAGAATCTGAATCTCAAAGAACCTCCATAATAATAGTAACATAAATGTTGCAGTTTCAAGTGGAACATACCTACAAGTAGCGGACATGAGAATGCACTGACAACGCTTGGGTACATAAGCTGTAAGAGCTTTAAGATCATCCTCATATCCATAACAATAGAAGATCTGCCTGATATGAAATATTCAACCATAAATCTATTGCTTAAAAAAGATATCAATTAGTATAAGCCAATTGCAGAGTGGATGCTAGAGCTAAAATATAAAAAAATTCAAATTGTCTACAATTATATCTTAGCTGAAATTATACTATCTATCTCCTTGAAAGAATGCACTAATTTCTTTATTTATTTATTCATTTATTATTATTATTATTATTATTAAAAGTACATACCTCATCGAGGACAAGAACTGATAGTGTATCTTAAATAGCTTTAGCTAGGAGAATGCTATTCAACAAGGATTTTTGTATACAAGCAGGAGTTGATACAAGAATATCAGGCGGCCCTGATAATGTTGTTCTCTACATCCAAAAAAAAAATCAAAATGAGAACATTGCCATTACATAATCTACGTAACTGTTAAATAATTAAACTAAAATAAAACAAAATTATGAAGTCAGAGGTAGACATGGGGCTTGTCAATGGTACAGTTTTCAGTTTCACTCTACATAACACAATCAATGACATCGCCACCGTATACACCTGAACAAAACCAACAAGGACAACGATTCACACATAAAAGATCATTTTTTTCTTTCTAAAATTAAATTCAAATAAAAAAATAAATACCTTTGACATAATTCCCGAGTTGGAACGAGAATAAATGCAGTGTGAGCAAGGCTTTTTTTTAAGGCATGTCTGAGAAAAGCTTTTGAAGCAAAGGAAAAAGATATGCGAAGGTTTTCCCTTATTGGAAGTTAACAAACCTACAAAACTGGAAAACTAGCAAGCAATTGATTTGAGGAGTCAACAACACAACTAGCAGTAGAAGCCAGCCAAGACACATTAGCAATTGGCAACAATCGAGTAACAACAGAATAAGAATTCTTTAGAAGAAGAGGATGAAGTATTAGTTAGGGAATTTGTTGTATTTTCTATTATGTGCATTGCATGTAAATATATTCTTCTAGAATGGCCTATAGCCTCTATATGTATACCGGCCATTTGTACAATTTAAGGAGTGTGATTCAATAAAATTTTATTTCATTTTCCCTTTAATCACTTTCCCTTCATCTCATCTTTATATTTTTGAAATGGCATTAGAGCCGGGCTTGGAGGATTCCAATGCTGGAAATACAAATACAAATCAAATCCAAATATTAATCAATCTGGTAACTTATCAAATGTTGTAAATCATGATCCTGCCCAGCCAAAACAATTTATATTTCATTGGAAGCAATGATAATACTGGAGCTATGCTTGTTACTCATATTTTGGATGCTAATAACTATCACTTATGGGCTCGATCAATGAAGAGAGCATTACGAATCAAAAACAAGTTAGGGTTTGTTGATTGAAGTTTAAGTAAACCAGTAGATTCAAATGATCCACTCATGGAGCATTGGTTGCGTTGCAATAATCTAGTGATTACCTGGATGCAGAACAAGATGTCAATTGACATCAAGTATAGTACCACACATGCCGAGACAGCGCACCAGCTAGGGATTGAGTTGGAACAATGTTTTGCTCAACAAAATGCACCTCGAGTTTTCGAAATCAAACAGGTATAACTATGTTGCTGTAAAATCAAGACCCTATGATTGTCTATTTTTTTCAAATTCAAAAGTCTTCTAGATAAGCTCATGAATTATGAAATTGTGCCTAATTATAGTTGTGGGAGTTTAAGGATTGTTCTTTAGAATCAATAAAGGGACTGGGTAATGAAATTCTGAATGGGTTTGAATGATTCATATAAGGGGATTAAGGTACAAATCCTGTTGATTAAACTGTTTCCCAGCTTGAATTAAGTCTATTAAATAATACAACAAGAGGAGAAAAGAAAGGTAATATCAATTGAAGGATCTTCACATAAGTCTATGGCTCTCTTTACAAGAGGGACTTTTAAAGAAAAAGGAAAACAAAGCACTTATGTGCAAAAGAAGGATAGATACAAATGCACATTTTGCAAAATTGTAGGGCATTCACTTGATAGATGCTTCAAGGCAAATCCAGACAAACCAGTTTGTACTTATTATCAGATTCCTGGCCATCTAGTGGACAAATGCTTCAAACTCCATTGTTATAATAATCTAGGCCACAAGTTCAGTGGAAAAGAAAAGGCATCAACAAACCAAGCTATTGCATCTCTATCTCCTGCACACGAGGTTGGAAATAACAAATCTCAGGCGTCCTTAAGTCAAGAACAAATTTCACAGCTTATGGCTCTCCTCAAACCAGTCATTGATTCTAAAAAAATAGACCCACTCAGTCAATAATGCTCAGAGTATTATTACTTCTACCTCAACTGATGAAAACATACATAAACGTTCTGGTATATCTCTATACGTGTCTGTTGTTAAATCAAGATATCCTAACACATTAGATGTTCCCTGGATCCTTGATACAGGAGCAACATATCATATGATCTGCTCCACTTCATTCTTCTCATTTATTCATGCAGAAGTTGCATACCCAATTGCCCTACCAAATGGTAACATGGTCCCTGTTACTCACATAGGGACAGTGAAGGTCATAGTTACCTTACTATTTCAAGATGTTCTTTATGTACCTAGTTTTTCGTTTAATCTCATTTTTGCCAAGAAATTAACACATATGCTCAGATGTTGCCTAATCTTCTTCTCTCATTATTGTTATATCCAGGACCTTCAGCTTGGAAAACAATTGGCATGGTTAAAGTGAATGAGGGTTGTACCATATGATGCTTAAAGATGTTCCTTCTTCGACTTTATACTTAAACAAGTTACGTACTCAGATTCCAATTCCTATCTCTGCTTCAGTAACCTCCAATATCCAAAGTTTTGACGTTTAGCATTACAAATTAAGACACATTTCTTACTCTATCCTTAGTGTTGATAGTGATGTTCAATTTTCCAAGTCATCCAGTAATAAACTTTGGTCTATATGTCCTTTATCTAAATTACACAAGTTACATTTTCCTATAAGCATCACTAAACTAAAAAGTGTTTTGAATTACAACATTGCGACATTTGGGGTCCTTGTAATGAGATTGGCAGTGATGGTTCTAAATATTTTTTAACCATTGTAGATGATTTTAGTAGATGTACTTGAGCATACACTTTAAAAATAAAATATGATGCTACCAATGCCCTTCAAAGTTTTTGTGCTATGGTTAAAACACAATTTGAAACCAAAGTTAAAATTATTAGAATAAATAATGTCGGAGAGTTTAATATGAAAGAATTTTATCTTAAAAAAGGCATTATATTCCACAAAACATGTGTTAAAACACCCCAGCAAAATGCCGGTGTTGAAAGAAAACATCTGTACATTCTTAACACGACCAGGGATTTGAAGTTTCAAAGTGGAATCTTATTAAAATATTGGAACCATTGTGTTTAAATGTGGTGCATCTCATAAATAGGACTCCTTCATCCTTATTGAAAGACAAAAGTCCCTATCAGATCTTATTCAACAAAAGGCCATCTTATAATCATCTCAAAAGTTTTTGGTTGCTTAGCCTTTGCTACTACCATTGTCAATGGAAGACATAAGTTCGATCCTAGAGCAAAAAGATGTTTGTTCATATGCTATCCTTTTGGGATCAAGGGATATACCCTGTTAGACCTTGAAATTAAGAAGATTTTTGTCTCTAGTAATGTAGTGTTTTATGAGAACATTTTTCCCTTCAAAGATGATTCCATCAAATCAGATCAAAACAATATCAGTTTCACAGAAAATCCTATAATCCACAATGAAGCAGTTACTACAATTCCAAACACCAGCCATGATGTTGAATTGCCAGAAACAAATTCTCAAACCATTCAGCCCGTGGAAAATTTCACACAAAATTCTAATCATGATGAATCTCAAGTTGATAATAACACTAATCATCTAGACCTCAATAATTATGATTCCTCATCAAATACAACTCATGTTACTCATTTGCCTTGCAGGTCAATAAGAATCAGAAAAGCGCTGGCACATCTCCAGGACTTCATATGTTATTAGGCTACCTCTCTTCACCCATCTCAGAAGTTGGACAAGCTAAATGGACTAAGCTCTTTAGGTAATCACTATCCTCTCAATTCCAGTGTTTCCAATGAGAAGTTATCAGATTCACATAAAGCCTTTGTTGCCTCAATCACTTCCCAATCTGAACCTAGAAATTACCAAGAAGCCAAAAATTTTCCTAAGTGGTTTGCAACCACGAAAGTTAAGACTGAAGCCCTTGAACTTAATGACACTTGGGTTTTAGTTGACCTACCTCCTAGCAAGGAAGCAATAGGCTGTAGATGGGTATACAAAGTCAAGTTCAATGCTAATGGTAGCATAGAAAGATTCAAAGCAAGACTTGTTGCTAAAGGGTATATACACAATAAGAAGGACTTGATTATCACGAGACATTCTCACATGTTGCCAAACTTGTCACAGTCAGAACTTTGCTAGCAGTGGCAACCATAAGAGGATGGGATCGTTTTCTGTTTGATGGAAATTTCTGCTGGTCACTTTAAAGCTGACACCAAGAAGAAAGTTTGTAAGCTCAAAAAGAGCTTATAATGTTCAATCAAGGGCACATTACAGTTTATTCACTAAGAGTAATAGTGCTTCTTTTACTACTGTCCTTGTGTACGTTGATGATATAATTATGGTTAGAAATTGCATTGATATGATTAACCACCTCAAAACTTCTCTTCATGGCAAGTTTAGGATCAAGGATCTTGGTAAACTAAATTGCATAGAGGTGGCCAGTCTGTGGAAGGCATTTGTATATGCCAAATGAAGTATGCTCTGGATATTTTGAGCCCCCGTTTAGCCCCCATTTTTTTCCATTACATTATATTAATTTTTTCCTCTCTTCATTTCAACCACACATTCATCAAATAAAATAATATTACACACAAATCTAAAATTTTTCATTACTTTTCTACCACACATTCTCTCATCAATCACTATTCTAAAAGTTTTCAACACCTCAAAATGGAGGTTTTTTATTCTTATTTTTTTCTCTTTTTTCATTTCAACCACACATTCTCTAAATAAAATAATAATACACACAAATCTAAAACTTTTCATCACTTTTTCACCACACATTCTCTCATCAATCACTATTCTAAAAGTTTTCAACACCTCAAAATGGAGGCCAAACAGGGGCTGAGTGATTCGAGGACAATTGGTTCAGCTCTTGCGAAGATACCATTGGACGAAAATGTGAAGTTGATCAAAGATGAAGGAGAACTACTCCTTGAACCAGTACTTTATAGAAGATTGGTTGGCAGATTATTGTACCTAACAATAACTAGACCTAATCTCTCTTTCTCAGTTCAGTTGTTAAGCCAATTTATGGAAATCCCTCGAATTTCACATCTGCATGCAGCACACAAAGTCTTGAGATATATCAAAAGAGCTCCAGGATAAGGAATATTCTATCCAACAGATGTGATGTTGTTGTTGCATAGATATTGTGATTCAGATTGGGGAGTTTGTCTTAATACCAGGTGACCAATAATAGGTTATTGTGTGTTAATTGGAAAATCATTAGTGTTTTGGAAATCAAAGAAGCCACATGTTATTTCAAGATCCTCTTTGGAGGCAGAATACAGAGCTATGGCCAATTTATGTTGTGAATTTACATGGTTCAGATACTTATTTGAAGATCTAAAGATAGCTCATCCCCAGGCTGGTTTCCTAAATTGTGACAACAAGTCAGTTGTTCATATAGCTACCAACACAGTCTTTCACGAAAGGACCAAACATATAAAGCTCGATTGTCATTTAATTCGTGATAAAATTCAAGATGGATACATTGTTACTAAGAATGTTCCTAGCAGGTCACAAATTGCAACCATTCTAACCAAAGCCTTAAACTCTCAAAGCTTTTACTTAAGTATGCTCAAGATGGGACTAATGGACATATACTCTCCATCTGCGGGAGGCTATTGGAAGTTAACAAAGATATTGAATTGAAAAACTAGTAAACAACTGATTTGAGGAGTCAACAACATAGTCAGCAGTGGAAGGAAGCCAAGACACATAAGCAATTGGCAACAACCCAGTAACAACAGAATAAGAATTCTCTAGAAGAAGAGGAGGAATTATGTCTTAGTTAGAGAATTTGTTGAATTTTATGTTATGTGCATTGCATGTAAATATATTCTTCTAGAATAGCCTATAGCCTCTATATATATACCGGCCATTTGTACAGTTTTAAAGATTATGATTCAATACAATTTTATTTCATTTTCCCTTCAATCACTTTCCCATCATCTCGTCTTTATATTTTTGAAATCCCTAAACCAATTTTTGCTTGGGCCACAACATCTTTACATTCCTACACAATTAGAATTCACTATAAAAACCAAGCTCAAAAAAAGTGAAAACAGAGACCTAGTTGATACATAAAAAAGTAAATCTTACGAGAATAAGAGGAATTGTGACACGTTGAATTGGAGTGGGCTTTTCTATGGATTTATTTGATAGTGTTCAATTAGACGGGGGTCGACGCCCAATTCTTCGGAGCTCTTCTCATATTCTTCCTCTTCTTGTCGTGTATGTTTATTTTATTTGTGTTCTTGTGGTTTATTTTCTTCGTCTTGTTGAATTATCGTATTATTTTGCAGATTTTGCTTTGATTTCCCCATTGATGAAGAGAAAAAGATTTGAGTTTTGTATTGGAGTTGAGAGTGAGAAAGAAATTTAAGCAAGGTGTATTCAATCGACAATTTTAATGATTTTTTGGAACTTAAAAAATTTAGAAATATTGTAGATTTTTGAACACCCTCTAAAAATATTGATGTATTCAATTGAGACTTTTATAAACTTTTAAAAAATTTCTAAAAGTTACGATATATTCAATTCAAGATTTTTAGAAGTTTCTATAAGTTTTGGGGTATTCAAATTTTAATGACTTTTATAAACTTTTATAAAATTCTCTATAGTAATAATTTTTAATTAGAAAGTACTAAAATAAAATCTCAAAATTTGTATCTCATTAAGCACAAGATTTTGGGAGACAATCACAATTAACAAAAAACAAATATATATATATATATATATATATATATATATATATATAAAGAGGGGGCTCTTAAAAAGAGTTATAAGTTTTTGTTTTGTTTGGTTTAACTTTAATCCTACTCACTACTCTCTTTAGTTTTCTATATTTCTTAAATATCTCAAATAAATCCCCCTTTTTTTTTTCACCACTTAAGACATATCAACTTTAACCTAAAAAATTCATAGATTAATTAATTCCCTTTCCTTAGCATTTTTAAGAGTATATCATGACGGGTACCCTCACCCTATAATTCTCACTTATCTAGATCACTCAGGCATTAATCTACAAAAATTTAAATTATGCTTTTATGATATGCTTAAGATGAAATGAAATATTATGCAACATATATTAACACATGTTTTCAATAAATAAAACTTTAGAAAATATAAAATATTTTTGCAGGGATTTATAAAGACATTAAAGAAATATAACTAAGGATTTCCCTTTCGGAAAGTCCCTAAAAAACTAAAATAAACTTTAAAAATACTTTGATTACCATGGAGAAATTTGTACAGAATATAATTCAGCTATACAGTTTTGTAGTGAGAATTTTTTCTAAGGAAGGATTTCAAAGGTTTGAAGGCATGGATTACACAGGTTGTAAGCTCATGCCTCTTTCTGATGAAATCGAATCATTTTATAGAGAAAATTCTTGGGAGCAAATGTCTAAACTATCATTTAGTGGGAATCTTTCTTTTTGAAAAATCTCAATTATTGCTTTCTTCTTTCCACGCGTCTTTCTTTTTGTCTTGTCACTTTTCTGGGAATCTCTACTGTTGCTGCACTATCTTTGTTTTTTATTTTTAGTCAAAAAGTCTATAGTACTCTGTCTGCAACGTGTCCTTACTTTTCTTCTTTTCTTCCTATCAGTTTTTGGAGTCTTCTACATTATTAATGATCTTAATCAATCTGTATTGAGATTATGAAGTTTCACCGAAGAAAATGACATTCCACTGTCTGTATTATTGTATCCTTCATTCTGTGGATCTTCGTCTGAAAACCTTGAAGGACTGTTCTCATTGTCTTCTTCATTTTTCTCATTTTTTGGGCATTCTGAAATTTCTTTTTCTTTTTCTTTTGCCTCTTGTTTTTCTAAAATTGTTTCAAATGCTTTCTTAATTGCTTCATTAATTTTTTATTTGAAATCATCTTTTTTCTTTTTCTTGACAGCAATTTTCTTTTTTCTTCTGGAAGAATTTCCTTCTTCATTTTTTGACTGGTTTTGAAATTCTTGAATCTGAGCTAAGATTTTATTGATAGAGGTTACATCTTCATTTGGATCTTGATTATCTTGGAACATTGCTGGGTCTAGACTGTCTAGTACAAAATTCTCTTAGACTATGACATTTCCTTTGTCTAAACAAGTCTTATTAATTTGTTTCTCTGCAAATTTTGAACACGATGGACTATATTTAACTAAGTAATCAAACTTTCCACTGGGCTGGCCTAAAGTATCCCAAATCTGTAGCAAAATTATCAGTTTGCTGAATCTGATTGAAATTTTTTGTAGGAGAGTCAACAGTCTTCTGTGTCTGTTGAACTTTTGGTAAGTTCATAACCATCAATGGGTTTGAAAAGTCTTTACTAGCTACCGTTTGTACTGGACTAGCTATGGACTTCTTAGTTTCCATAGTACCTTTAGGATATTGAACTTTTAACTCAATAATTTCTTTTTCTAATTGAGTGATCTTTTTCTGAAGTTGAGTTCTTTCTATTGTAAGACTTTGATTGGCTTCATTAACAACTTTAAAGTTTCTCTACATACACTCACAATGTTGACAAAAAATATTTTGTTCTTTGCTAGGTGAAAAATCTAAAGGAGGATCTGAATAATTTTTTAGAAAAGGAGAAATATAAAAATTTATTCTAATATTCTGTCTAGCTGCTTCAATTGCTTCTTGAAAATTAGTAAAACCTTTATATAAAGGATCTGGAAAATCTTTAATACAATCTAAGACTTCTAACCATGAATGAAAAATTCCTGGGTTTTTACCTTTTACAACAACATAAAATTTAAACTTGATTCTATTCTGATTAAAATGTTCTGACAATGCATTCATGCATGCAAGAAAATATTTCTGATATTTTGAATTCTTATTATAAGAAATCCATAAATTATCTAAAATACATTTTTCTTCTTTAGATAAAGAAACATGAGGTAAATCTTTAAATGAAATATTACTTTTAGGAAAAACAAGAAGTTCTTGATTTCCAAACCTTAGACGATCTTGAAAAAATGGTCTGTTCTGACTAGATAGAGTTTGAGGTAAAATTCTTGATGCAAATGAGTTTCCCGGAGGAATCCCTGGTCTTAAAGGCCTGAGTTTTGACATCTATAAAACAATTTTATGTGAAACAAAATAATTTTTATCTATTATCATTTTACTTAATATATCTGCTGTTTTATTATCACTACCTTTAATATGTTCAAATTCTACATTAATCACTGTATTTGTGATCCTATGATCCTATCTATAAAATTTAACCATCTGCGTCTACTACTTCTCTTTGAATCTATTTTCATTTTATTAACAAAAGTAACAATTGCTATACAGTTTGTTCTGATAGTTATTTCGTTTTTAAAAATAATAAATAACTCAAAGCTATCTAATGCATAATTTACAGCTAATAATTCTGCATCTATACTGCTTAAATTTCCTTTTTCTTTATAATTTCCACTATTATATCTACATATTCTTTCTGTGCTTTTATCAGTATACCTATTGGGTTTGCAAATTAAAATAGCTCCCCATCTTAATATACTTCCATCTGTTTCTATTATTAAATAATCTGTATCTAATGGCATAGATAATTCAGGCAAATTTCTTATCTTATTTTTTATTTCCTGTACTAATTTTATATCTTCTTGATTAAAAAATATTTGTTCTGTTGGTGAAGTTTTTGCATATAATGGTCCTGCAATTTTTCCTAAATCTTTTATAAATGGTCTTGCATAATTTACTAATCCTAAAAATTTCTGAATTTGCTTTAGATCTTCTATTTTATCTGAAAATTCTAAAGCCTTTTGAGAAATATGATGTTGTAGTTTAATTTTTCCTTCTCTTATATTATATTAACTCCTAAAAAATCTATAAATTCTTTAAATAAAACCATTTTCTTTTTGCTAATAATTATACCATGTGTAATAAATTCTGAAAATATAATTTGTAAATGTCCTCTATGCTCTCTTCTATTTTTACTAAATACTAAAATATCATCTATATAAGCTATCACAAATTTATTATGTTTATTAAAAATATTTTTCATTTTTCTTTGGAAAATACTTGGTGCATTTTTAATTCCAAATGACATTACTAGCCATTCAAAATGTCCTTCTGGGCAAGTAAAAGCTGTCCATTTTATACTATCTGGATGCATTTTAACCTGCCAAAATTCTGATTTTAAATCAAACTTACTAAAAACCTTACAGTCTTGTATTTTGTTTATTAAAATTGTCTTATCTGGCATATTGTAAGCATAATCTATAGTATTATCATTTAATCTTTTATAATTTATAACCATTCTACTTTTTCCTCTAATAATTTCTGAATGTTTTCTAACTATAAAAGCTGCTGATCTATGATGACTTTCTGATTTTCTAATTACTCCTAACTTTAATAATTCTTCTATATGCATTTTAAAATCTTCTATATCTAAGTTTGTGGATATAATATTTTTAGTTTTTATTATATATTCTGGATTTTAAATTTTTAATTCACATAAAATATTATCATTTTCCCAATATTTTAAAACATTTTCTCCTAAAATTTTCATTTTTTCTAATTTAGATATTAAATTTTCTATGTCTTGTTCTGTTACCAATATATCATAAATTTTTTCATTATCAATAAATTCTAAATCTAAATCTTCTTCTAAATTAACTTCACATTCTTCTTCTAAATCTTTTTCTTCAATTAATTGGCATTCTCTTTCTCTATCACAATTACACTATTTTCTTCTCTTTTCTATCCACCATGCTTCCTAAAACACTCTGATGGAAAATATGTAGTCTTTGCATGGCTAAATAGTGTATGTTTTTGTAAATGTATAAAATCTTTAGTAATTGTAATGCTACCATTATCTTTTAATAAAAAACTTAATACTATAATAAAATCTGTTTCTTCAATATTTAAATTTCTTACCCATGTAAAATCTTTTGGTAGAGTATATTCTATACTTTGTCCACAATTAGTTTCAAAACTAATTTTACTATTTGGTTTTAATAATTCTGTATAAGTATATAAATCTCCATCCATTTGCTTGGTATCTATTGGTTCTTTTGATTTTACTATATATTTATCTGGTATTAATTTTTTATTAATTATACAATTACTACATCCTGAATCTACTAACCATAAACATTTTATAATATAATCTCCTATTCTTATTTGACATTTTATTTTAATACTTTTAAGTTTTTCTTGATTACAAATAACTTGTACATAAGTCATTTGTAAACATTCTTTATTTTGTTCTCTTTCTTCAATTAAAACTCTTTTTCCTTTTTTATTATATTCTAATATTTCTATTCTATCTATTAATATTTTTTGCATATCTTCTAAATTTTCTATTTTTTTTCTAAGAATTCTTATTTCTGAAATTTCTAATTGTTCTTTTAAAATTTCTGTTGTTTTGATCTCTTCCTTTTCTATTATTTTTTTTTCTTCTAAGCACTTTATACATGCTTCTTTATAACCTTCTAAATATTTTGCCCTAAGTTTTCTAGCTGGATACCAATTACATAAATAACATGCTATATTATCTGTTCCTCTATATTTTTGTCAATTATGTATACATTGTATTATATTCATTAAATTAATTTCTTCTTCTGATTCTAAATCTTTTTCAATTTTTTAATTTAAAAATTCATTTAAAATTTCATAATTTGATTCTTCTTGTCCATTTTCTAAGTTTTTGTCTTCTATTGATATTATACTATAAATTGATTGTTTATCTGAGATATATTCATCTAATTGTATTAGGTCTTCATTAGTACATTCTATCAGTTTACTTTTCTTATCATAATTATTTATTTTTTTTGGACAAGTTCTGGCTAAATGTTCATTACTATTACATACAAAACAACTTAATTTATTTTTATAAGTCCTATCTGTTTTAGATTTTCTTACGTTCATTTTTTTCATCTAAATAAGGTTTTCTTTTATTAGATCTTCTAAGGAAATATCTTTTCTTAATTGGACTATTATACTTTCTGTTTTTCTTATTATATTTTTTAGTTTTTGAACTTGATGCTCCATAAGTTTGTAGAGTAAATATATCTTTACAAAATTTATAGTCTGTCTTTTTAAGTTGTTTTTGTATTTGTAATTCTACACATTTATCTTCTAAACATCTTATTACATGTTGTATTCTTTGTCCTATACTCCATTATTTTTCTGGATTTTCTTTTACTGCAGTCAAATTATTCCATTCTTCTATTATTTCTAATCCTAATGGTCTTGGTAATTTATGAAATAATTTATTACCTATTTCTTGATTAAATGTACTTCCCAAAATTGAAGTTAAATAATGATATTCATTTAAAAAGTTTTTAACATATCTTCCCTTAATCCATTTATACAAACTAAGTTGCTCTAAATTTCTCATATCTTTTCTTTGTATACTCATATGTCCTGAATTTGGGTCTGCTTCTGTAATTAATATCTGAATTTTATTAACAAAATTATAAGGATTATTTCACATACTTACTAATTAATCAAATTCTTCTTTCTTTTCTAATTTAAATGCTTCCACATAGCTTTGACACTTTCTTCTAGAAATGTTTCTAAATATCTATACATATCTAAAGCTTCCATTTCTTAAAAATTTCTAATATAATGTCCTATTATAGTATTCTTCCAAACATCTATAACATTGTTCCATGTCTGTTGATCATGTGCTGTAATATTTAATATTTGTGCTTTATGATCTGTTTGAAATTCTATTTTCTTTTCTAATGGTCTTTCACTTCCTCTTGCTATATATTTATTTTCTGAATTATTATAAAAAGGATAAGCTCCTCTTGGAGGAAATCCACCTCCATAAACAACTGTATCATGATTAATAGTTTTATCAAAAGGTGTATCTCCAAAAGCTCTATTTGTATTAGCGTCTTCCATTAATTTTTTTATGTAACTATAATCTGAATTATCTGAATTATTTTCTTCTAAATCTTTTTTAATAATTTCTATTCTAATATTCTTATCTGAATCATAATATAAATATTCCATTTCTTTTATTTTTTTTTATTAAGATACATTTGATCTTCTAATTCTAATAATTCTTTATTATCTAAAATTATTACTAATTCTTTAGGAAAAATTATTTTATCAGAATTTTCTTCTACTAATTCTAATTGTACTTGATCTTGGTATTA
>CAIGRF010044530.1:0-16534 GCA_903798235.1 Fraxinus ornus | reverse complement strand
ACGATTTTATGAAGAGAAAAATTCACAAGTCAAGCGTTAATTATGGGGTAATTCGATTTTCAAGTTTTAAGTTCTAAAATTCAAAACTCAGGTATTAATTAATTATATTATATTAATAAAATATATTAAGATCACAATTACATAAATAATGATCACATGTGCGTAATTATAGGTCACATTACATATTGTCAAATTAATTAGTTATAGATTATTTCATTAATCACAAATCAAAAAAATTATAGGTCACAATTTATTTGTCGGTTACAGATTTCAAATTAGTTGGTCACAAATTATTGAATTTTTATATTACAATTAAATAGTTGATTACAGATAATCAAATAGTTGGTCACATACAACAAATAGTGGGTCACATACCACCACCACCAATACTATCCCCACTGCCATGGTCACCACCGCCGCAACAACACCACACCACCTCCAAAATCGCCACTACCATATCGAATCAATTGCCAACAAAAACCACAACAACCACAATTATTGCACCACCACCACAACCACTAACAACCCTACAACCAAGCAAATCACCAATGATTAAAGCAACAAAAAAAACAACCAAAAAAACCTTTGACTTGTCATCGTTGCACAACGCCGCTGTACAGGGCCGAGGGCAGCAATGCTCCCATCTTCGGTAGTGGATGGAGCTCCTCTGTGGGGTTGTGTTCAACGTGATACTCCAATAGTGAGAGAGAAAGAGAGAGAAGAAAAATCCAGTAGTGGGTGCGTTGTCGTTGTGAGTGCCACCATCTCCTGCAGTTGGTGGAGCACCGTTGTGAGTTGGCTTTCAACGCGATGCTCCGGAGTGAAAGAGAGTGAGAAGAGAAAGTGTGTGTACATCGACGATTTTCGACAGTAGGTGCATCGTTGTTGTGTGTGTGACAACAGTTTCCGATAGTGGGTGTGTCACCATCGTTAGATTAAGGGGGTGTGGATATGTAGAGAGAGTTTGAGAATATAATGAAATGATTTTTAGGGTTTAGAATTGAATTGGGTTGAGATATTTAATATTTAATTATTATATTAATATCTAATACGTGAACAAATAAATTTCATAGCTGATTTATAAATTGTAATCCTTAAACACCTGTTGGCATGGCATGTAATTTCCACTTTTGTGAAAAGCAATTTCATAAAAAATCAAAATTTCTTCATTTTATAATTTTTGAAACACCTACTTCTCATTTAAAATTAATATTTCAAGTTTTCTTTAAAAGTCACACTTTTTTTTTTTACTTGTTGCATGTAGATAACATATGCATTATTGTGTTAGTTGTAAAGTTAATTTTTTTTTTTTTAATTTTTTTAATTTAAACGCAACATTTTAGGGTAACATATATGTTACTCTACGTTACTTTTTATTAAAAAAATCAACCTTTTACAGTGTAATATGTTCGTATTACTCTGGTGTAACTTATTTTTTAATTTGTACGACAACTTATGTGTTATTGTGTTACTCTCATCCTAAACCCTAACACCATCCTTCCAACATTGTTTTTTCGTCATTGTCGGTTCCTTCCACCACCACCCTTTCTAGCAGCTACCAATTGGGTTGGACTTCTCAAATCTTAACATTTATCACTTCATTTCCCTAACTAACACCATTCCAATCGCCCATATAAAAACCACCACCATCGCCTATTGGCGTTTCCCACTAATATTGTCATCCTTGCACGGTTGCACCAGCCATCATCCTCCACAAAATATTTTCCCTCGAAGATTGCCTTCACCACCACAATCAAGCTTGGAATTGAGCTCCTAAACCATAACCGATTAGATCCAAACATTATTACTCTCGTCGTACCGACACTCATCCACCACTCACTGTCATTGTGTTACAAATACATAATGTGAGTAACATATGGTAACATATTATGTTACCAACAAAGAACATGGTTAACACAACATGTTTTGTTATCAATCACTTGACCACTATACCAACCTGAACACCGATATTGGCCACCACAAACAATTCATCATTTACTGTCATTATGTTACCAATACGGAATGAGGGTAACACGCGATAACATATTATGTTACCAAAAACTGAACATGGGTAACATCACAGGTACCAATAACTCAACCACTATACCATTCACAAACATGACCACCCGTTCGTAACCACCATAATCACATATGGCCACTGCACCAACAACTACCACCTCACACATAATTATCATCATTAGGACTAACGACCACTTATGCCACCACCCTCAGAAGTTGCAGCCTTGGACTATAGAATTTGGAAGCCTTAGGCAAAACATTTTGAGGGGGCCTTGCAAAAATAATCATAAGCCTTAGTAAGAAAATGATCAACGACAGAACTAATTATACCTAATTAAATCAATAGTTGTTGGTGATTCGTACACAACTGGCAACAATAATAAAATCCATGATTATGGACGCATACTTGTCAACAACTAGGGACAAAAATGTTGTCTGATGATGTTGTCGACAATCACCAACGATAATTTGGTCATTGATTGCCGACAAATAAGCATTCTATTTTTTTTTTCACTTTATTTTTGTATTTTAATATTTTTCGGTGATTAATTGTTCAAAAAATAACTAAGCTTTGGGTCGCGTCAAGGAGACCTTACTGAACATAAAAAATGTTGTTGGTTAGGAGAATTGGACGTAATTTATGTCACGTTTGAATTTCGTCTACCACATAAACAGTTCTATCCATGCCAATTAACTAAATCTTGACAAGTAATGAATAGAGAGCAATTTGACAAAATTCAATAATATCTTAGTAACATTTTAAAGTAAAGTGGGATTATCCCAAAGTTCAATTATTTTTTTAAACTGAAATATCTTGTATCCGTTGTTGGGATATTTCCAGTCAAATTTTGACTCTATGGGCCTATTTGACAGGCCTCCATTTTCCATGAAAAATTGAATTCAATTTTCAATTGTCACTTTTAGCTTGTTTGATAGCATTTTTTTCCTACTTCGAATTGGTTTGCTTGCTTTGGGTGCACGTGACCCATTTAAGTGATTTTTTTTTTTTGCAAGGTATGCAAAATCTATCCACAATTGTAAAAAAGATTATCTCTTAAATTGATTATTTACATGTAAAACAAAGTCAAAAGAACACCAAATTTTTTTCGATTTTTTTTTTTTATATATATTTTGGCAATCTAAACAAATTCTATTCCCTCCCAATTGTAAGAAATTTTATCCCTTTAATTTACAATTTTCATGTAAAAAAAAAAGCCAAACGGACCTGGTGGAAAATTATACAAATCAAACACAATTAATTAAAATTCTCAATAAAATAAATTCTAGACAATTCAATTCCCAGTAAAACATTTTTTTTTCACCCATTTTCCACATTTGCAATCAAACGGACCATAAGAAGTTGATCGAAACTACTTATTTTAAGGAATTTTGACTATATAAAGTGGACCCATGTTTCCTTTAATCCATATCAAAATGGCATTAATATGAAGAGAACAAAAATCTAGACTAAAGGATTGTCAACCAAATGATGCGTACATAATGTTCAAAATAATAACCAGAAACAATGACATGCACGCCTCTGCTTAATATATTTTTTCATACCCCCGTAATTTAATGCTTAGCAATTAATTATTTTATATGATATAGTTTTATAAGGCAATTTGCATTTTTATTTGCAATATTTGGTGAGCTTTAGCAATCAGGTTAGTCAATGATGACAAAGACGGGACATTATATGAAAAATATCTGTATTCATAAGGGAACAAACGGACTTAATTATCAAGATCAACTAGTTGACTAATTTTACGATGGTTAATCATATTGTGAGTTTTTTTATGAAAAGACGTAATGATATGATTCTAAACGAGATATTTCTCCACCATATTCGAGTCCTTTATTCAAATTCAGTGATTTCCATGAGTCGATAGTTGGTCCGTGTCTGGATATAAGGTAATTCAAAAAAATATAAAGACTTCTACTAACATGAACGAAAAGCCCCACTTTTTTTTTTTTTTTTTTATTGATATAGGAACCCGCAGCTGTTATCCGTGAGTACGTACTGGGTAAACATCGCTATATGTGCAATAGTTCGCAAATTACACAAGAGAGATAAATCGCACTATGCAAATCCGGTGCGACGGGCTAGATCGAGAAAGTGTTGGTAGAGGATTCGAACTCGTGACTTTCGATCTCCGTGTTCACCCGCTCCATCAACTCGACCACCCCTAAAGGGGTTAACGAAAAGCCAGACTTACAACAACTAAAAAGTGTATGCCTGATCATAAAATAAACTAAAATGGGATACGATCACATATTTATAAACATTTTCAACTTTAAGCTTTTTAGATGGTTTCTTTACACTTTGATTAGGCAAAACCTAATTTGTAAAATGAAGTATTATTTAATCGGTAAGGTAGGAGCATATTGTACACTATAATCTAAATATATTATGGATTCTGCTATGTTGCCAACACACTCACAATAGATGAGCATTTTTTTGAAATTTTTTATTCACATGGATCCCACAGGATATATCAACCAATGTGACAAATATTTTCTGACAAAAGAGCTTAATCCAGTTTATTTTTTATTATTATTATTTTTTTTTTTGCAAAAGCAGCCTGATAATGATAGAATTTACACCTGCGATAAAGTTAAATCTTTTACAATACCACCAAAAGCATTGAGCATGAAGCATACATATTATATTCTCGTCCATCGCTGTAGTAATTTATCATGATTAAAAAAAAGGTTTACAAGAGAAAAATTGCACATTCTATTTTCTCTAACTTCCTCTCTTTTGATGATTTGATTTCAAAATTAATCCTAATGATGGCGCATTATTTATAAGAAAAATTAGGAGAAAATCGAAATTAGAAGTGTGAAATTATGAAATTACAAGGTCGATCCACGTACAAACTCCGCACGACGACAATAATTAGACTCACAACTTAACAGACTTTTTGTCTTGTGATTACACTACTCTTGATAGGCAACCTCATTTTTGTAGCAATGGATGGCTACTCGAAAATATGATTACGAGTTATAGAAAATGTAATACTCATTGAAGAAAAAATTACAGCATCAGTTTTCGTTTCTTGATAAATATAGTACTCGATTCTATTTTACGTGCCTCGAAAAATTGAATGAGTACTCAAATGAAATATTTTCAAAGAATGGGAACCGTAACCACAATTTCCCCTTCAATTAAAGTTAATACACCTTCGCTCTTTGTGCTTCAAAAATAGTTTACCTAACAA
The DNA here is from genome assembly GCA_903798235.1 of Fraxinus ornus. NCBI lineage: Eukaryota > Viridiplantae > Streptophyta > Magnoliopsida > Lamiales > Oleaceae > Fraxinus > Fraxinus ornus. The sequence continues at coordinate 11,294 of CAIGRF010044530.1, read as the reverse complement.
CCACTTCATTTACATAAATGGAGTCCAATAATACAAACACCTACCCCAACCCACCTAAGTCCCCACACATATGGCATGCTTTTGCACAATTTTTCTACCCCTTAATCTAGTGAAAGCTTCCTATGCACATAAAATTGAATTACATTGAAAAGATAACATTGTACCATAATTAAAATATCAAAAGCTAAGGCAAGTACGGGAGAAAGTCTCGTCTCATTTCGTCTCGTCTCGTCTCGTCTCCTCCAAGTTAACGCCAGATAAAAAGGGTCTCGATTATATGTGATTAATTGCATGCTTATGCAAGTTACGTGCAAATATATGGTCTACACGTATTGTATGTCCACACTTGTCGGGTGTAGATCCTTTCAATGTGAATAAGAGGTAGTAAAGCAGCCGAAGAACCCCCGATGCTAGAAATATGCTATTGATTTAATCATAATCAAGTTTTGGAGACACATCAGAAGTTGGAAAAATGGTTTTGAGAAGATTGTTGTACCATTTGCAAATCCATAGTGGTTTGGCAAGAAATATCATCCCCGATAAAGGTCCTGAAACATTTAATTAAGATAATAATTGATAATGACATACAATAGGACCTTAATTATTTAATGAAGAATATGATTTATAACTAGATATAATTGAGTAGTATACTAACGTAAAAGGGTACAAGTGAATCTTACTCTCTTGGACGAGATGCCCATAGGGAACTTAGCGCTCGTAATCGACCATAATACTCCCCGATTACCAGGAAACATCGAGCTGCTTGTCGAATTGTCAATATGCGGCGTAGTTGATGAAGTGTTTGTTGTCTCAAATTGTCAGCCTAAAATTTAAAATTTACATATATTAATAACTTGCCATAAAATGCATATAAAACTCACATACAACTATACAATAATAAACTAGGCTTTAAAAAAAAAAAAAAAAAATTCTCGGCCACGTGAATCATTTCTCTGAACTTCATACGATTCAAGTTTTTGTAGATCCTAAACTATCAACAAAACCATTCGAAAATAAAAGAATGCATAAAACACAATTGAATCAATACAATAACAAACTAAGCATTATTCCTCTGATAAGTATGTATAGTGTTAGCTACATGAATGATGTTTCTCGAATCCATAAACGTCAAGTTTTTAATCAATCCGTAGCTATCCGTAGAATGCACAAAATTCCAATGAATCAATACAATAACAAACTAAGTCTTGTTTCCGATGGCAATAAATGTAGTGTATGCTACATTAATCATCATCCTATTTCAATCCATAAGCACCACAATGCAGGGAGAAAGCTCCAAACAAAATTTCCAAGGGTTGAAACCCCCATATTTGGACTATTGCAATCATTGACTTGAAAATATATACATTTTTTCCAAGTTTGCAAATATTTTATTCGCATTATTCCCATATTCGCATTTTAAAAAAAACTCTGCTGATAGGTCTAGCAATGGCTATTATTTGATTATGCTTCGCTTTCAAACAAGCTTGGATGGTAACAGATAATTAAGATGAAAACCACCCCCATCAATTCATAGTAAAATTGACATTTCTCATATAAAATGCTTAATAATGACAAAAGATGATATAAAATTTCGATCATTTGATAAAGTGATCGTCTTGATCACGAACTACTTCACCTAAAAGTTTTCAAACATCTATTGAAGCATGTATAATTTTGAGATTCAAGTCTTACTATCACCAACTCGTGAAATCTCACATGTCGGGAATCAAGACTACAATTGAGGGGCATGTTGAAGACAGTATAACCAAGTAAATTTAACCACGAGTCTCCAAATTTGTACATAAGTTTTCACTTTGATTACCTAAATATTTTTGTCCCAACTTAGTAACCGAAGCATCATTTTGTCTAAGTCATATCACTCCACACGCCTTCGTCGAATACTCTAATAGAAAATCTTAACGTGCAAGTTCAAGATGTTAAATTTTACCTGACGGACAAAGCCTTCAAGATTAGTAAGCTTGCCAAGTGCAACGACCATGTGATGCATGTTATCGTTAATAGAACCGCTGGCTAAGGTATCGGTTAAAGATTGTTGTAGCTGTTCCAATCCCTGGGAGAGAGCCCCTTCTGCTTGTTCTGTGGACCGTTGGAGGTTGTAAATCCCCATAACTTGCTGCTCTGTTAAGGGCTCTAATTGTGATGTTAACATCTGATCATCAAATTCACAAAGGAAAAATAACTTGATTAGAATAAACTGAATGCAAGAGGGGAAAGGAGACGAAACAATTAGACTATATGATATGTTTGATAAGGTGGTTAAACGGCCCTATACAGTATCAGCTAAGAAAAAAGAGTTAAAAGTTCGTTTTTTTTATATTAACGAGTATAATTTACCAGATGTATAATAGAAAAGTGAATTCAAACCTTGACGAGTTCAGATGGACGAAAACCGCCCATCCAAAGAAAACAACGTTCAGCCGGAGTAGTCCACATTCCGGTTATCAGATGAAAGACATCAGATTTAGCAGCCACTCCTTTTAGATGAAAAATTTCATCATAATGTGCTATGTATCCATCTAGTATTACCATGAGATCGCCATCTGATAAGTGTGCTTGCAACGCTGTTCGAATTTCCGTCAGATGTTTGTCATCTTCTTCTAACCATCTTGCATGTTCCATATCAAATGTTGCAGCACCTATAATAACATTCGTGTTTTGAAAATGTTGAGAGATAAATCTCACATTGAATAAAGATGAAACTATAGAACAACTTATAAAAATTTGGACAACTTTTTTATGATAGAACCTCAAAACTTAACATGGTATTAGAACTCATTAAATTTCAATAAGCAATTCGATCTCATTAAGATTAAAAAATGAGCACAAGGATTTCAAAATTGAACTGCTCAAACGAGTCGACATCTTGTAAGGACTTAGACTATTCTTTATAAGGTTGACATTTTAAGGTTAGAATCTCAAACTTAACAAGAAGAATCAGCAAGTCACTTCAAGAAATAAAAATGAAGTTTCCTCGAGTTATCGTTTCCCCCTCTCAAAATTATTTTTCAATCTCCAATTCCCAAAAAAGTGGCATTGAGTCTGCACTTGCTTCTAACATGTACCATCTCAAGTTTTTATTATAATGAAGGAGAAGAGTACGAGATATTTCTCATGAGCCATGCTATAGATGTAAACATAGGAGTTCACATAATGTGAGTGGGGTGGGGTCCACGATAAAACTTGCTTCTAACATGTACCATCTCAAGTTTTTATTATAATGAAGGGGAGGAGTACGAGATATTTCTCACGAGTCATGCTATGTGTACATAGATTAATCCATTTCTCACACCTCTCGTACCCTACTGTATCCTAGAAATCAGCCGTATATTATAATTAATCTTCACATATATAGTCTAACGAGATATACTTAGGATATCATTAAACAACACAAAGGGACAAGTTCTACCACCATCTATACTGTCAATTACATTCTTTTTGCCTTCTTAGGCTTCGAATGTCATTCATAATAAAGCTGTGACATGTCCCGAATAAAGAAAATAAAACCACAATAAGATGAGTTGTATGGCTTTCTATCGAGAACTACTTTTCCCGTACAATAGTCAATTCTGCTATCTTAATCTTTTATCAGCTCTGACCAAACAAACCAAACGTTGAAAAAAACTAGGACACCTGTTCTGACTATGTAATAAATTCTGCAAACCAAGTCAAATATCTTTTCCTTTTTCTTGAACATAAAATTGACATTTAATAATAGCTTAGGGAAGTGGACATATTTTAGTCAAATGCACAAATTATTTTCTCTTTTCCAACTTATAAGCAAAGAATAATCTGCTTTGAAATTTGTTGTTGCTTAATTTGACCGAATTTTTGATGTTCAGAGTATTCAGATAAAAGGATGCTGCTTAAAGTCAAAACTCCGTTCATAATGTGAAAATTTATATTTTTTTCTTTTGAAAAACCTTTTCCCTTGGTAAAATATTGTAAAATGTATTATTCGTTTCTAATATAAGGCCCTGTTTGTTTCTGATTAAAATCAGATTTTAATTTAAGTCAAAGTCAAACAATCAATATTAACCATATTTTTAATGGGATCTCACAGTTTTTTAACCACACATTTCAAAAATTTCTATCACAATTTATTGAAAATCTAATTTTAATCTCCACCAAACACTCTCTAAGTTAAAATTGACCCTAAAAAGACCGATCATATCTTCTCTAATGTAGCACAAACGATTAGACTTACCAGAACTAATGTTCCCACCAGCACCGCCGCCTCCTCCCATGAAAAATCCCTGCAATTCATCGCATTAAGTAAGAAAAAAAAATTCAGAAAATTCATTTTAGGACGTCGAAATTTAAAAGAATTAATGATTTTTAATGAGAATTTATTATTTCTAAATTAATTGTTTTATTTACTTGTGAACGTGCTCTTTGAAGGTCCTGCTCCAGCTGGCTGAGCCTTATCCTACTTGATTCTAGCTGCTGTACATAGGCCTGAACCAAAAATTTAAATAAGATAAATAAACTTATGTATAAGGTTTAAAAAAGATTTTTCAAAATTTGCATATAAGTCCATTTCTAATTTTTGAATGAGCAATTGGTACCCACCTTTTTTCTAAGCCTGCTCTTCTTTGCTGCTTCCCTATTTTGAGCCAAACGTCTCAATGTCTGTAAAGAGTGAAAGAAAAAGGACCTTATTTTGAACGGTCTCAAATGATGAGGACTGATAGTGCAATTCACCTTTATATAAAGTTTTTTCTTTCCACAATCATGTTAGTGGTGGCTTATCACTGAATTTCTGGCTTATGTTGATTTATTTTAAATATAATTAAGTCACATTAAAAATAAGTTATCCCAAACATGCCTTATATCATTTAGACATTAATAAAAATATTGTCAGAGTCCCATTGTCTAAATCAAATAATAAAAATATTAAACAACATTAGACAATAGGATAGCAGCTCTACAATCACCTAAACAAATAATAATCACAATTTATGATAAATAACATTAGTCGGAGATGATACGAATTGTTCCTTAGTCTTACCTTAGCATCGAGCATTCTCTCTGAATTTGAACCAGCTCCCCTTCTCTACGTAATTAAAAAATCAAACTCGTAATCATTAGAGATTAATTGTCTAGGAATTTTCAGAGTTTGTATAAATAATAATGATGACGATGACTGAATATCTACTTGGAGATAATGAAATGTTTTCCATCACCAGTCACACCCTTAGATTTGGTTGCCCAAAATCCCCAAAAAAAAAAAAGCTAGTGCAAAAATCTAAAAACTGAAAAAGAAAGTTTCTTGTACGATTTTGAACGAGAGAAAGAAATAAAGAGTTCTCTTCTCGACTTTAACCCTCAACTTTATATAAAAGCCATGTGCACAGTTTTCATATTACAAGAAAATTATATAATAGAATTCTATTTTCGACTCCAATATTCGCAATTGGAAATGGATGTTCTACTGTTTACAATATATAAACTACAGTACTGGAGATAAAAAGGAGAGTACACATTATTATATTATAATATTAATATAACCCAGAGAGTAGAAGTAACAGTTTAATGCTGTAAATATTCACTTTTTTCATTACATGACAGAATAAAAATCAGAAAATCAGAAAAATACGACCTTTTGATTCATTTCTTCTAGCAGTTGTTGGGATTTGTGACTTATACAAGAGAGAAGGATGCCACCTTTTTTCCCAGTTTTTGGGATTATGATATCATTAGAAGAACAGGTAAAAAAGACAATCAAAAGTAGACGGTACAATGAAAATTATGGTCGTCAAGTATCTCGAATCATACTATCGATGGACATAGTCATGAAAGAGAAGTGTTATAAACCTTTTCTGAGGTTGGTTTGGCAAGTGGTTGAGGCTGAGAAATTCCTGTTCTTGGGCTATTACTTGCACTTGCAATCTCTACCTGTTGAGGTAGCTGTAGATGATGCATCTGATCAATCACCTGATGATGATCTGAAGAAGAAGAAGCCTTTCTACCAACGGGAGACTCTGGCTCTAATCTGCTGCCCTCACCTCTACTTGAAAGTGCATGCACTGCTGATCCTGAATCAGTACTCTCTTCTCCTGATTTTGAACTTCCCTGTAAATGATACAAACCATCCCAAGAAAGTCAAGACGTAGACTGCTTTGAGCCTAATTATACTGTTTACTTATACGAAAATAAAATTAAAACTCCAAAAGACTTGAAAAATATGCAGTGAATTGAAATGGTCAAAGAAAGAAAAGTGGTGTACTCTTTGGGTGTGATGGAATCTCATAGGCCAAGAAGGGAACATTTCCAGAGTTGCCGCAGGTCTCTCTGTGTATAAAGCTGCACAAAATCATGAAAGCAAAATCTTTGAGAATCAGCAGGAAAATAAGTAGAGAAAGTTTTAAGGGATTATTTTCAAACCTCATAAAAGGAAGAAAAGAACCTAATCACTTTTTTTCTTCTTCTCATTTTCGCAGCAGTTATGGAGTAAGTAAAAACATGCAAAGCAGGTAAGTTTTCCTTATTTGAAAACCCACGCCATTATAATGTTTTGCTTATGTATGATTTTTGTATTGCAAATAGTAAAGCACCACACCCCACCCCGCTCCACCCCCGAACGTCAGAAAAAAAAAGAGAGAGAGAGAGAAGGCAACCTACGTTGTTTTGTATCATTAACTGCTTGCAGCACAATAGCCTCCTCCAGCTCTCCAAAATCAAAAGCAAATCCTTCTTGATTACTAAAGAATACAAACTCGTTTTAGTCTTAGAGATAAGTCATAATTCCTTCTTACCAGAAGGATAATAAACAGAACTAAAAATCGAAAACGAACACAAAGATTAACGAAATATAAAGAATAAAACAATACATGAAGGTTGAGGGAGGAGGATGAATGATGTGAGGAACTGCATAAGGGATATGACCCAAATCTGATTCAATTCTATGACCCGCCATGCAAACACTTCCTCAAACCATTCTCGTACTTCTTCGAAAAATGATAACAAAATAATATTATGTTTTTTTTTCCTGGGATTTAAGAAGATGATGAATTTAGCAACTTTTTCTGAGATTTTCTAAGGATTTTCTTGAACAGAAACTCAAGCCAAAAACACACACACTCTCTCTCTCCTTACATATATGATTATATATATATATGACATGTCTCTTTAAAGGGTCTCTGTGTGCTTCTTTTTCTCTCCTTCTCTACGAAGAAAACTATCTGATTTTTTCTGATGGGGTTTGCTTTTTATCTCCTGTAGTAGTAATCAGATTTGAAACTCATCCCTTAGCACAGAAAATCTTGTCCTTGCAAAGGTGTCTGGGAGCCTCGAAATTTTGTGGGGTTTACAAACTAAAAAATAATTCAAATGAAGTAAAAATAGAGCATAAATAAAAATAAAAGTAGGGTCATTTGCAGGAAACGACTAGAACCGGTGACTCCTACTCCACCCTCTCTCTCTCTCTCTAACCGCCTGTGTTTTTCTATTGGTCCTTTCTATGGGGACTCTTCAGAGCTGCAAGTACTATAATTGAATTGAATATAATATAATAAACATTACAAATTTACAATGGTAATAAATACACCGTACATTTATGTCATAGATTAAGCTTTGGTACGAATTAAAATGGAAGACAACAATTAATTTTAACTATATATTTAATGAATAATGCTGGGAGTACAATATTGTTTTTACAGGAGACTTAAGGAATTTAAAAAATCAATGACGTAGCAGTTTTCCAAAAAAAAAAAAGAAAAAAGAAAAAATTAGAATTCAATTAGCAAAGTAAAAGGAAAGGAAAGGAAAACGAGGGAAAACATAGCTTCCTCCCACAATTTCCCACACCTCCATTTTACTGTACCAAATCCTTGATTTCAAAGGTCGCCGGCTCCATTTCCGATGTACTTTCAGTTGGTAAAATTAATAATAACCGACTAACGCACTCCTAGACCTCCATATCCACGTTTAAACCTTCATTTTCTACTGTTGCCACTGCGTAACCTTCATTTTCAGCCGGCTTACCTTCATTTTGTGGTGGTTGCCGGCCTCTTCATCCCCATTTTGGACTGGTAAACGAAAATATTTAAGGAGAAGGTCGAATTTTAGAGGTAATATTTTCCTACATATTTTTCAATACGGTAATATTTTCCTGCAACTTTTTCCTATGGTTGCAACTTGTTATTGGAATTTGTTGTGTTACTGTAGTCTAATTTTCGTTTCGTATACAACATGTTGATTTCCTACATGGTAAAGGAAGTGCACAAATGTAGGAACACTAGCTTATTTATTGAGTCCACCTGTACTCTTTATTGATTACTTAGCTTATTTAATCTAGTTCACCAGTAATGCTGAACGATTACGTAATTGCAAGAATGGAAACTATGGAAGAGGAGAATAATGATGTGTTGGTCGAATATGGGAATGATAATGTCACGAACGATGCGAACAAAGTTACAAATAATAGGCTGGGAGGAAATGATGTGAAAGTGCCCGAGGTGGGTATGATGTTCAATGACGAAAAAGATATTCTCTACTTCTTCAAGTGTTATGCTTTTCAAGTTGGTTTTCCAGTTAGAAAACAAAACTCGAAAAAAGGGGCAACGGAGTTATGAGATACATAACGTTCACTTGTAGCTGTGAGGGAAGAAGAAGTTATGGTTCAAGCAATTCTTTAAAGCAACAACCAACAAGCTAAACAGATTGTAGAGCAAGGATCTCGACGTCTTTATTAAGTAATGGACAAGGGAGAGTAAACACGGCCTAACTACAGCACAACCATGAAACGAGTCCTTCGAAATTGAGGTTGTATCGATGCAATCGAGAATTGACTGCAAATGTGAAACGAAAACTTGAAGTGAATGACATGGCAGAAATTCCATTGCATAAAAGTTACAACTCTGTGGTGGTGGAAGCAGGTGGTTATGAGACTATGACTTTCGTGGAGAGAGATTGTCGAAATTATATTGAACAAGTTAGACGATTACGACTCGGAGAAAGAGATGCGACTGCAATACAATCATATTTTTCGGATATGCAAGCACGATGCTCTGGATTTTATTTCAGTATGGATTTGGACGAGGACTCCCGGCTGAAGAATGTATTTTGGGCGGACAATAGGTGTAGGGAAGCATATAAGGATTTCGGTGATGTTGTTACCTTTGATACAACATATCTCACCAATAAGTATGATATGTTGTTTGGCCCATTTGTTAGCATTAATCATCATGGGCAATCGACGTTGCTTGGTTGTGAGTTGGTATCTAATAAGGACACAAGTATATTTGTTTAGCTATTCCGGACATGGTTGCGGTGCATGCACGGTCAAGCACCGCATGAAATAATTACTGATCAAAATAGGGCCATGCAGAATGCAATTCAAATTGTATTTCCATACACGAAGCATAGGTGGTGTTTGTGGCATATCTTGAAGAAGTTGCTTGAGAAATTTGGCTATTATGTTGATAAGGCTTCGATCTTTTCGACTACCCATGGTTTAGTATATGATTCACAGAGTGCTGAAGAATTTGAGTCAGGTTGGATAGCAATGATTAATACGTACCAGTTGTACGATAATGAATGGTTGTCAGGCTTGTTTGAAAATAGAGGCTGTTGGGTATCGTGCTTATTGAAAACTACATTATGGGCTGGAATGTCAACAACACAACGAAGTGAGAATATGAATGCACTTTTCGATGGATATGTGCATTCGAAGACCTCTTTGAAGCAATTTGTTGAACAATATGAAACATCACTCAGAAATAAAGTCGAGAAGGAGTTTCAGGCTGATTTCAAGTCATACTCGCAAATGGTACATTGCGTAACAAATTACGATATGGAAAAGTAATTTCAGAAAGTGTACACCATTGCCAAGTTCAGGGAAGTCCAAGACGAGTTCATTGGGAAGGTTTACTGTGACATCATCTCTGTTTTAGAGGGACATTTAGGGATGATTCATGAGGTTTAAGAAGATGTCCGACCGTGTAGAGAACGTTGGCTGAAGAGGAGCTTTTCCGTTTCATTTTTTAGGGACATGTGTGACGTTGTATGCAGTTGCCACTTATTTGAGTTCCGGTGGATACTTTGTAGGCACGTAGTCACAGTTTTGGTCCGCAACAACGTCACATTGCTGCCTGATAAGTTTATATTGCGGAGATGGAGACAGGATGTCACTAGAGCACACACGAGGGACGTAGTGAACTATGATGGGTTGTTGAGTACTCCTACATAGTTGAGGTACGATGATATGTGTCGGGCATTTTCGAAGGTGGCTAACCTTGCTACGGATGATGAAGTGCAGGTCCGTTTGATAATGGAGTGGATCAACGTTCGACAAAAGGAGTTGACGCTGCCGAAGTCAAGTTGTGGTAGGTATCCCACTCATGTCATCTCGCATGGGTCGGAATCTCTAATCAATTTGGACATTAATGTACTGGATCCAATATCGTCGAAGAGGAAGGGTGCTCCAAGAAAACTTCGATGAAAAGGCCTTATAGAGTTGTCTTCGAAGAAAACAAAGGTTTGATTTCTGTTCGCCTACTAATTGAAACGAAGTTAAATTCCAGGAAATCATATAATTTTCGATTTACATGCAGGCAAGTTTGGCTTCCGAAAAAGGCAAGCGACCGAGAGGGAGAAATATTACTGGGAAGGGGCTGTGCCCGAGGTTGATGCATCTCAACAATGTTCCTCGCTGACACCGATGTCTAGTTCGCAAGTATTTTTGTATGGCCTTTATTTTCATTGGCTTGGTATTGGTATCTATAGTTCCAGTTCACGAAAAGTTTTGTTTATGGCTGGCTAGAAATATTGGAAATCACCTTATTGTCTTAAAAAGGATTTTTTCCATTACTGATTAATTTAACTTGGTCTGAAGTGGTTGCAAAAATTATTCAAATGGGAATGATATCCAATGCATGTTGGGAACCTGTATTTATCTAGGATTTCCATGTTGAAATATTGAGTTTTCCTGTGATAAGTTTTGATATAAAAACTGCCCTTTGAAGTGTTCCTTCTATGGTTTGTAGTGAGCAGCCAACACAATTTTTTGTCCACGAAGCTTGCTTCTGTGGGTTCTAGACAAAAATCTGGGCTTCGTCGATTTTTTGTATAAGATGTAAGTACAGGGCTGTATTTTGTAATTAGTGTCTGTCCATGAAACTTGGTTGTATTTTGTAATTAAAGGGCTGTATAAAGATGATAAATGCAATTGACAAGAGAATTGACCAAGGAAGAAGAACCTGATTGCTGGATAAGTTAGAAAGCTAAGAAGGCAGAAAGGGTGTTGACTTGATATTGGTGGTTGATTTTGGTTT